>JAIUZE010066475.1:0-26051 GCA_022085475.1 Heliosperma pusillum
GATGATATTCTATCTTCTCCAGTCCGAAGATGAGCATGCTATTCATTTGAGGATTATTTTGGGTGTCCTACGTCGTCAGAAGTGGTATGCTAAGTTCTCTAAGTGTGAATTTTGGTTACCTAAAGTGTCCTTTCTTGGGCATGTGATTTCTAAATAGGGTGTGATGGTGGATCCTTCTAAAATTGAGGCCGTTGTTGATTGGAAGAGTCCGACTGATATTAGAGAGATTAGAAGTTTTCTTGGGTTAGCTGGTTATTATAGAAGATTTGTCAAAGATTTCTCTAAGCTTGCTAGACCTATGACCCAATTGTTGAAGAAGGAAACAAAATTCCTATGGAATGAAGCTTGTGAAAGTGCGTTTCAAGAGTTAAAGACGAGGTTAACTACCGCTCCGGTGTTGACTTTGCCCGAAGATGGAGTAGACTTTGATGTCTATTGTGATGCTTCTAAGATGGGATTAGGTTGTGTTCTTATGCAAAATCGGAAGGTGGTGGCCTATGCTTCAAGGCAATTGAGAGTTCATGAAGTGAACTATCCTACTCATGATCTAGAATTGGCCGCGGTTGTTCATGCTTTGAAAGTATGGAGGCATTATTTAATTGGAGTTCATTGTCGTATCTTCACCGACCACAAGAGTTTGAAGTACATATTTACTCAAAAAGAGTTGAATATGAGGCAAAGAAGATGGTTGAAATTGGTGAACGATTATGATTTTGAGTTATTGTATCATGAAGGGAAGGCTAATGTGTGGTTGCAGAGCTCGTAGTAGAAAGCTTCTCCATGCTTTGAATGGCTTTGCATGTTTTACCTGTTGATCTTTGTGCCGAGTTTCGAAGATTGAGTTTGGAGTTTGTAGAGCGTGGGTTTGTTCATGTTGGTGCTATGTTGTCGAGCCTGTGTTTCTCCGTGAAATCCGCGAAAGCCAAGTTGATGATCTTACCTACAAGTCTATTCAAGCCAAAATTCTTGAAGGTAAAGGTAAAGATTTCAAGTTTGATAATGCTGGTGTTCTTCGTTTCCATGGTCGTTTATTTGTTCCTAATGCTCTTAATTTGAGGAAGCGAGTTCTTGATGAAGCACATCTTTCCCCGTATTCTATTCACCCCGGTGGTGATAAGATGTACAAAGATTTGAAGCTACAATTTTGGTGGCCAAACTTGAAGGGTGATGTTGTTACTTATGTTGGAAGATGTTTGACTTGCCAACAAGTGAAGATTGAACACAAGAGACCCGGTGGATTGCTACAACCGTTGGATATTCCGCTGTGGAAGTGGGAATCTATTTCAATGGATTTTGTTATGGCTTTGCCAAAGACCGTGGGAGGTAAAGATGCAGTTTGGGTTGTTGTTGATCGATTGACCAAGTGTGCTAGATTTATTCCGATCAAAGAAACTTGGAATTTGTATCGTTTAGCAAAAGCTTATGTGGATGAAATTGTTAGATACCATGGTGTTCCTTTGGAGATTATATCCGACCGAGATCCGAGATTCTGTTCGAGATTTTGGAAAGCTTTACAAGAGGCCATGGGTAGTAAGTTGTTGATGAGTACTGCTTTTCATGCCGCTACGGATGGTCAGACAGAGAGGACTATTCAGACTTTAGAAGACTTGCTTAGGGCTTGTGCTCTTGACTTCCAGTCTAGTTGGGAAAAGAGTCTACCGTTGGTGGAGTTTTCTTACAACAACAGTTATCATGCATCTATCAAGATGGCTCCATATGAAGCTCTTTATGGACGGAAATGTCGGAGTCCTATATGTTGGAATCAATTGAGTGACAATCGTGATTTAGGCCCCGATGTTCTTGTCGAAACCATTGATAATGTGAAGGTCATTCGTGATAGAATGAAAGCCGCTCAAGACCGTCAAAAGTCTTATGCCGATATCCGAAGAAGGCCTTTAGAGTTTGAAGTTGGTGATAAGGTGTTCTTGAAGGTGTCTCCTATGAAGGGTGTTAAACGGTTTGGTGTTAAGGGTAAATTGAGCCCGAAATACATTGGACCTTTTGATATTGTAGTGAGGATTGGTGTCGTTGCTTATAAGTTGGATTTGCCGCCGAATTTGGCTAAGGTTCATGATGTATTCCATGTTTCTCAATTGAGAAAGTATGTTAGTGACCCAAGCCATGTTTTTCAAAGGGAATTGCCCGAGCTTGAACCGAATCTATCCTTTGAAGAGAAGCCGATCCGTATCCTAGATCGTAAGGATAGGAAGTTGAGAAGTAAAGTAGTTCCGTTGGTGAAAATCTTGTGGAGAAGTGCTAATGTCGAAGAAGAGACTTGGGAAACCGAAGCTTCTATGCGTAGTAAATATCCGAGTCTTTTCGAGTAAGGTAATTTTTATTTTTCCTCAAGTTTCGAGGGCGAAACTTTTTAAAAGGTGGGGTGATTGTAACACCCGGAAATGTACCCTATTTTTCTAATAGAAATATTTTACGAAATCGTTTCAGTAATTTTAAGTTTTAATTTATAATTTTAAGTTCCGAGTCGAATTTAGAATTTCCGAGTTCGTATTTGGAATTTCTGCGAAATTCCATGAAAATCCCGTCTTAAGGCGAGTTTGACTTTTCTTGACTTTTGAGTCGAGTTTGACTTTCTTGACTTTGGAAACCGTCTTTGACTTTTCCTACACAACTCACACTACTCCCTCCCTTAACCTAATATTTCATTCAACACAAATCAAACATAACATTTCTTCCTCTTTAAGAAAGCTCAACTCTTGCCTCCCTCTTTGAATTCGATTTTAGAATCGTCGTAACTTCTTCGTTACTTGATAGAATTTACGTAAGTTTATCTTATTCTTCTCCCCGTACCTTCCTCTATCCATATAGATATTAAAATCATCGTCTTTCTCGCTTTTCAAATTTCCCGTCTTTCTCAAGACGATCCTTATTCATCTTTTTACGATCTATTTGTAGGTGGTGACCTCCAAGATCCCGACAAAGACTACTTTCTAATTGAAGAGGAGCTTGACGATTAGTAGAGACGCTTTAAGGTAACGGTGAAGGGTTACTCGATATCATTTACGTGTTTTACATGTTTATATGCTAGAAATCGTGTTTAGAATACGATTAGGAAGATTAGGAATCATGCTATGATTAATGAATGTTGTTATATGATGATTATGGATGATGTATATTGATTGTTGATGATTATTAGAATTGATTTGTGAGAATTGAAATGGATTGAATATGTAAAGGAAGCTCACGGATGAACTGGGGTTCCTGGCCGGTCGACCGGCTGCCGGTCTGCCAACCGGCTGGGAACACTCCAGTAACATCTTTGGAAATTTGGGTTTTTGCATGATGAGGTGCTCCAGGCCGGCCAACCGGCCACCGGTCCAACCACCGGCCTGGAACACATCAGTAAGTGAAGTTGGATTTTTGGTAGGGTGCTCTGTGCCGGTCGACCGGCCGCCGGTCGACTGACCGGCCCAGACCACATTTCTCTGTTTTTGGTGATTTTTGGATTTTGCCTTGTGTTCTGTGCCGGCCCACCGGCCACCGGTCTCCTGCCCGGCCTGGAACACGGCTGTATATATTTCCTATAACTTCTAAAACTCGTAATTTATAATAGTTCGCATGATCCGTTTATCGTATAATTTTACGTAGTGACTTATAATATTCATGTTTTGGATATATGATATCTTATTCGCGTGTATCACATGTTTCGTGACGGTTTTCGATATGTTCCCACTTTGAGTCGGTTTTTACAAATGTTACGGTTTGAGCACTATTTTGTCTCGTGCTTTGTACTCTCATTTCCTTGGCTACCTTTCCGTTCGTAAGGCTGGAATGTCGGAACGGAGAGGTATCCTACTGCTTAAATGCATGTGTTAGTGGGCATACGACGACGTTGTTGGGAGTTGAACGCTATGCGTTGTTCGACCCGGCCGTCAAATGTTGTGTACTTGCGAGGTGGTGTTATTTGCATGTAGCGTACCGCTTGTTATGAGGCTTGAGCTCTTTTCCGCCTCTTTCGTGAATTGATCTACCGAATTTGGGGTACTCGGCATATATTATTGTAAGACCGAGTCTTGGATGCGAAACGTTTATCGCATGTCGAATCGGAAATGGTTTATTCCGAGATTCTGGCCAGATTTAGACTAGGACCGGATATTTATTATCGTCGTGCTACCAGGAGGAAATTAGTCTACATATACGAAATGTAGCATCGTGTATGAGTTCAGGGAAATGTTATCCCGTGGATGCCTGTTAATCATTCTTGCTGGGACACGATGCTAGTGCGTTTCATTTACCGTGAGAGATGTCGTCTTGTGTCGTCTTTAAATGCGTGATTTCATGATATTGTTCATGGTCATTGCATGATTGGACACCGTCAATGTCTTGGTTCGTGAGTGGATGATAATATGTTGGATTTAATGTGATCATCGCATGACTTGACTTGGTTTGTCTGTCGAGTCTCAATCTTATCAATCTTATACCGCTAACGGTGAGATGTAAGCCCTAGTGAGCGTATTCGATTGCCTAAGAGTGTCTTTCCCGAGTCTTTGAATAACATGATGGAATCGGATTTGTATATCATATGCTCTTATCACTATATCTCATATTGCCTATCTATCCTTATCGTATCTCACATGTATATCTATATATGCATGATTTTACTTTGGTATTTCCTTATATGTACGTTTGATGTGATATGGCTGGGAGAACCCGGAGCTACTCCCCACTGACTGTGGCGTTCATGTTTTTCATGAATGAACAGGTTGCTTGCTTGGATGCCTTTTTGGATATGATGTTTTGGGGTTCGGGTGTGAGCTAGCGGGCGTTGTCCCTGGAAGTTCACCTCTAGACGAGTTTAGCTAATTTTGTTAAACACTTGTTCTTTGCTAACATTTAAAGAGACCACGTCTCTTTGTTGTAATTCCGTTTTTAGTTTGTAACATTTTGACACACCTCGTGTTATATATATCTTGCATGTTTAAAGGTTTTTAAAATACCCTATTTCCGCATATTATTTCACATGCTTGTATGTTTTATATTTCCGCATTCGCGAGGGTTGTCACAGACATCACTAACTCTAGTAATAAACTAGTCCTCAAGAGAATGTAATTTACCTCAATTACACTTTAACCATCCTAAATCGCCAAACTCCATAAACATTATTTACAACAATCACAATCAAAGCAACAAACATAATTATCTAAGATCCAACTAGCCTCATCCATGGTCTCACGACAAGGGAAAATCTACAATCCATTATCGATTATAACGATTCTTTAATACGCCCTAACATCCTTAATTCGAACATTAATACGCTCGAAGCCTCAAATATAAATAGTCAAATTAGCAAACTATGGTGGTTACTAATCCTCAAGATAAATGGGTTCACCATTATAGCTCTATAATCCATAACAACTGAGCACTCACTATCCCAAGCTTGCAACGAACATTTCTCAATCTCAAACTTTGATTCCTTAAGAATAAAAGAAAATTTCTAATTCCAAACCACAAATGACCAAATACTTGGCAATCAGACAACCAATCAAATCATCTAGTTCATTTAAAACTCAAAATGAATCGATTTTCATTTATGACAAAACTCCTCAAACCTTGGTTACCGGCTTACTTACCCTAAAGCAAAGTCTCTTTTAGAATCCACCAATTAGAGACATCTAATTCCCAAATGATATCTCAAGCAACCGATATAATACCCAACAACAACGAACTATTATCATGATCAACTCAATTCCCAAAATAACACTACAATATCAAGCTCCAAATCTAAAACCACTAAGAGAGGATACATTATCACTATTAGGATTCATCCTAGAGCTTAAGTCCTATTTCCCATGATGAAATACAACATGAAATTTGCTCAATCCAAAGACACATATTCTAGCTAAAGAATCCCAAATTATATCACACTTATTCTCTGAGCCTTACAAAAGGAATATCCAATCCACTAGAAAAAAGATGAAGGAGCAACGAGATAGGAAACGATAAGGAATCTCAAGGAGAACATGAGATCAAATCAGGCACGAGATTACAAGAGAGGAACGCTGAAAATAACGAGGTCAAGAAAGAGACAAAGCAGATAGTAGCGTTATGAAGATATCCGAGTAAGAAAGAATGTACGAGCTTGCGATTTCTTAAAGATCAATCTTGACCAAAACATTCAAGAATGGAAATGAAAAGGGACAATGGCACGAGTAAAGGTTTAAGGTTTAATCCACAAAATTTCTCCTTTCAGACCTAGGGTGATAGCAAAGCAACTCATCCCAATAACTAAGGTCTCTTACAAGGGACCCTCGTACCACAAATTATCAAAGTAAGGTACACCTAGATTTAACAAATCGATTACAACCCAATTCATCCATCCCTTCATATAACACGGATTCCCAATTGTGGAATTGCAACTCAACCATAGTAGCATTCTCTCAACTCCAAAAATTTGACACATTATCAAAGGTTTCACATCGAAGGACTAACGAGAAATTCTTCATACTAATCTTCTTTCAACTCCTATGGCTCACAAGGTAGAACACCGAACAAAACGTCATCATCAACATCCTAAGGCATCACCATCATAGCTCATCTAATCACATTCCACTCATATCCATAATCCTTAAGCAACATGGTTTAATCTATCATGACGACTTACTACCTCAACCAAGTCTCCGATACCATGATATAAGATCATATTTTTAAATCTAAGAATTGTAGCCAAGTATTTTTCCACCAAGCATATACCCAAAAGTACACACTAGAAAATCACAAAAGTCACTTGGTCTCAAGGGCATTTCACAACTCAAGGCATCATCCAAATATTCTCACTTAGAATGACTAGCTCCAACTTAGTTATGATCCTCAAGACACTCTAATATTACTAAACTCCTAAGTTCAAAAGATTAAATCACTAATGGGTTAACAAGTCCTAGCAACCTCATTCAACCTTACACTATCAAATATCATGAACTATCCACACATTAGTCATGCCCAGCATCAAGCATTAGAATTATCAAACTTATCTTGCTAACTTTCCTCAGAGATACAACCAATCATCAATATAGGGTGAACTTAGATCTACACCATTTACCTCAAATCCCAAATTCATTCTAACCAACACTAACATTAGAATTAGCCATATGTTTGATGTACAACTTAGATCTCAGTTTTGAAATGTAACAACCGATCAATCACTTTATATAAATAACTCAAAGTTGTCCCAGAATTAGCCAATCATCAATTTGGTGTCGGAAATAGGCCATATGTTTATTGTTTAGTCCTTAATTTCTACCCATCTCTCATTTATTATTTCATGGTCAAGTAATTTAAGTTTAGGGTGAAAGTCCATAGACCTTAATTAGACTCCACTAATTAGTTGCTAAATTACTTGTTAATTTAGTATTTAATGATCTATGTATCATGCATGCAAATATAAAGACATTTATATAAAAGAAGAAAATTCCTCACATTGATATGGAAAATATATGGGCACAACAAGAAATCCTTCTTGTTGTTCTTGAGCTATAAATGTGGATGAACACAAGTAATCTCCAAACTAGAAGATCTCCTTTAAGATGCACCAAGATGACACCAAATAATCTACCCTTATTATTAACTAGATAATAAGATAGATATTATACTACTAATATTATGATATATTACTACACTAGTAATACTTAGGAAATATTAGTATTTGAGAGTTTTAGAGAGAAGAAGAGTTTTTGAGAGATGTATAAAATAAGCAAGAATGAACTAGTGATAAATTGAACAACAATTGTTCTCTTTATAGCCATGAGGGTCGGCTCATGTATCACCAAAAGAGTGATATTTTCTTCTTATTTTATTGCCATGCAAAGTGGTAATGTGTTGTAGTGAATAAAATGATTTTAGGTTTACTATTCATGTCATAAGCACATGTTGCTTGTGAGTATGAATAAGAGCAACCATCATCACCATCCACTATGTCATAACCGGCCATGTGAGCCTTTTTTGATCCATTTTGATTTTTGATATTTGTCCCACAAATACTTATTAATCATATGCTTAATTATCTTGTATAATTAAGTGTTAATTTGATCATATAACAATTATATGACACAAATAAATGAATAATATGTACTTAACATTTTAAGTAATATTTTACCATTATATCAATATATAATGGGTCCCACAATGCTTAGTTAATTTATTTTACAACTCCTTGTAAATATAATTACTAATTACCTCTATCTCAAAACCTCAACTAATTTAGTAATTTAACGATTAATTACTAAGTTAAATCTTATTTAATCGTATTAAAATAAGATATAAATTTATTAGTCAATTATCGCATAATTGAAAAATAAGCTTAATCGAATTTGAGTTCTTAACTCAATTTCTAACAATTAACTCTCGTACATATCGAATATATGTAATGTACTAATTAACTGTATCGTATACAAATAATTAGTTACTATTTGGATTTTATCCTTTAGGTGTGACCGAAAGGGATCAGTTGATCACCGCCGTCAAACGACAATAACGTCAAACTCTAGTCAGCCAACCGTTATTGATTTACGTTAATCAACTGACTAATCATATATATAGTCAATAAATATCCCAATTATATTCCTTAATAAGATTTATTATGTGGCGCACTATTGTGGAGGACACCTACTCCAACATAGGGTTCACATGTGTGCGTCGGGAGCGTCTTAGGCTCTGATACCAACTGTGACAACCCTCGTGAATGCGGAAATAAAACATAACAAGCATGCGATTTATATAGCAGAAAATATGGTGTTTTTAAAACTTTTTACATGCTAAGATATGAATACGAGGAATGTCAAATATATACAAACTAAAATGGAATATACTACCAAGAGACGAAGTCTCTCAAAATGTTATCAGATATCAAAGTTGTTTAGCAACTAGCTAAGAAACGTCTAGGGGTGAATCGTCAAGGCCAACGCCCGCTAGCTCACACCCGAACCCAAAACACAAGCAAAACCATCCAAGCAACCTCTTCATCCATGAAAACATGAACGCCACAGTTAGTGGGAGTAACTCCGGGTTCTCCCAGCCATATCACAAATAACGAACTTAAACGGAATTACAAAAGTAGAAGCATGCATATGTAAATATACATGTGAAGTACGAGAAGAGTAAATAGGCCATTCAATATGTAAAGATATCGGTACATGAAGTACAAAACCGTAACCATCATATTATAGATAGACTCGGGGATGACACTCTTAGGCAACCATACACTCACTAAGGCTTGCATCTCACCGTTAGCGGCATAAGTTTAATAATATTGAGACTCGACAAACAAACCATGCCAAGTCATCCAAAGATCACAAATAATTAATCATATAATCATCCATCCAAACGTACGAATACGTTGACAACATCTCTCACGGGTAATGACACGCACTAGCACCGTGTACATGGCAAGTATGATTAAAATCGCATCCACTGGATGACATTTCCCTTGAACGCATACACGATTCAACATTTCGTATATGTAGACTATTTTACTCCTGGTAGAACGACGATATAAATATCCGGTCCTAGTCTAAATCTGGCCAGACTCTCGAAATGACATTTTCCAATTCGACATGCGATGACATTTCGCATCCAAGACTCCGTTAATCATAGACGCCGAGTACCCCAAATTCGGTCAACCTTCACGAAAGAGGCGGAAAAGAGCACAAGCATCATAACAAGCGGTACGCTACATGCAATGACACCGCCTCGCAAGTATACAACATTTGACGGCCGGTCGATCAACGCATAGCGTTCGCCTCCCAACAACGTCGTCATATGCCCACTAAGACATGCAATTAAGCAGTAAGGATACACTCCTCGTTCCGACGTTCCAGCCCTACGAACGAAGAGGTAGCCGGGGAATGAGAGTACAAAGCACTTAACAATTAGTGCTCAAACCGTAACATGCGTAAAACCGACTCAAAGTGGGATATATGAAAAACCGTCACAAAACATGCGATACAAGAGAATGTAATATCATATAATCTAAACATTAATATTTAAAGTCATTATGTAAATATTCACGGTAAACGAACCATGTGAACTATAATAATGAAAACATAAGAAAGAAAGGTAAATAGAAGGTTAGCGTGTGCCAGCCGGTCAAGGGGACTGGCTGCCGGCTACCCGGCTGGCACCAATGTATCATTTGAAAACAAGTGAAAATGCAGCGTGTACCAGTCGGTCAAAGGGACCGGCTGCCGGCTACCCGGCTGGGACCAATGTCACTTGAGAAAATGAAGGCAAAATAGGATGCGTCTCAGCCGATCGGCTGACCGGCTGCCGGTCGGCCGGCTGAGACATAATTCATACCCAAAATATTAGATAACATAAATAAAATACAGCCACTTCCCAGCCGGTCAGCTGACCGACGGCCGGTCGGCCGGCTGGGGCCAACTGTGCACGAAAAACACCTCTTTAACACCCATGAATATTAACAACCTTCAACTATCATCATCAATCATCAATTCTTATTAATAATTATCAACTAACAACAACTATTATCAACAATACAATTCCTATGATTACTAATCCTATTCTAAAAACGATTACTAACATAGAAAACACATTAGAACACGTATTGATATCGAATAACCTTTCACCGTTACCTTTTTGCGTCTTTAATCGATTTCTAAGCCTTCCTCCAATAGATAGTAATCTTTGTTGGGGTCTTGAAGGTCTCCACCTATAAAAAGACGACAAAAGATGAATATAATTCACCTTTGAAAAAGATGGATAAATTGAAAATGAGAAAGACGGTAATTTTATTACCATAAAAGGTAGAGGACGATGAGAGCGAAAGATTAAGATGAAAATAAGGAGATTTGAGTGAGTAATGAAGGAGTAGTGAGGAATTTGTTACAAAATGTTATTTGTGAGGCTAAATATTAGAGGAAATATATAATGAGCACAAATTCGGGGTTATGGGTTATGGTCTCGTGGGTACTCATTTATTCGTAAATAACAAATGTACCCGCCCTACCACCTTCTGGGTTATGGTCTCGTGGGTACTCATTTATTCGTCTCATCATTTAACGACCAATTATTTGTTGCCTAGTAAGTATCAGAAAAATTGTTTTTATTACCACCATATGATAGTAATTAAACCGTCTTAAACTTAAGACGGATAATATTCATCTTAAACAAGACTAACTTGAAAAACACAAAAAGCTCAACATAATTTATGTAGATCCAAGCTTTTTTACAACCAATTAACAACCCACAACCTACAACCTATTCCCACACATAACCCAAATCCCAAATGCCCAAATCGCACAAGTCACAACCCTAGCATATCTACAAACCAACACATGTTTCGAGTTTGGAATCGTGGTTCTTTCCATCTTCTCACACTTCCAGTATTTCCAGGTCCTCTATTAAAAAAAGGCATGTCCCAAGTTAAAATAGATAACTTATTTAGTTAAATTTATTTATTTCATCCACGTATTCACGTCCATATGGATGATCCAGTATACCTAAGTATTCCCACAAAATTATGTAAACTTAATATCTTAATCTTAAATGTGTTTTGTTTCGAAAAGTTCTTGAATTTCCATTTTATTTTTGGCCTGGAAATAAAATCATATTACTATCTTTGAAGCAATTATTTTCTTCTTTTCTCATACACTCATCACCTTATTTCTTTACATAAATCGTTTCATTTTTGAATTTTTTTCAACTAATTTTATTTTTGTTTTAATATTTTTAAATTTTTTAATCAGGAAATCTCTCTCAAGAAAAAACTTTAGTGTTGTTCTACTACGAATTACCCCAAAATTTTCATTTTTAGCAGGTAGGTCTCATTTACTTTTATTAGTAAGTATAACAATTAATAGATTTTTCTATCTCTAAATAAGTATTTGCGAATATTTATATTAGTGTTTCAAATAAAGTTTCTTTTGAGAAACTTTATTTGTTTACATTAAGGCTAGTGTTATGTTAATATTTAATCTATTTCTTGATTTTCAGCTTACAATACCCAGATTGTTACATGTATTTTATCAAAGCTACTCCGTTTATTAAAATTATGTAAGCTTTTGGAATTTTGTTTTCATACTTATTTTGATAGATAATAATCTGAGATATTTTCACAAAATAGTTATTTTATCTAAAATTTCGCCAAATTTACGTTATGTTGTGATGATTAATTAATGTTATAAAAAAAGTACTAATTTAAATATAAATATAAATAAATATTTTATAAAAATCATATAGTAAAAGTGCTAAATAAATATATGTATGTGAATGATAAGTTAGAAACTGACCAAAAAGCACTAATTTAAAAAGCGGTGAAATAGTGTAAATTGCCACTTTAGTTATGCTAATAAATTGTCAATTTTTTGTGGGCCCTACCACTTTTGTACAAAGAAAGAGAAATTAATATGCTATGAGAAAGGTGACGTGGGTGCATAGAAATGGAGGAAATGGTTGTGTTTTAATAAAAGTAGGATAGTTTTTATGTATTATTAGTCTAATAAAAATAATTCTAGCTCCACTTTTTTACCGAATTTTAATAAATTTTTGTGTTTTACATTTTAACAAAAAAATACGGAGTATTGTTTTTTAAGTGACTTTATGTTATAAGTAGCAATGTCTATTTAATTATCATAAGTAGTGTAAAGTTTATAGAAAGGAGATAAGAGGAGAGAGAGTAATTAAATATAAAGAGGGAGGTGTGGGACCTATTTTCTTTTTTTCACCCTTGTTTCCAGCAACCAATTGGAGACCTTCAAATGTTTCTACTTTTATGTATAGTAGATAGATTATTTATTTCCTGTTTCATTCAACACCACATTTTGAAATAATGTAAACTAGCAATTCTTATACCATACACCCAGGTGTACGGTACATCATACTCCCACTTATATTTAGATTTTTTTCAAACTTTTAAAACTTAAATTTTATAAATTGAAAAATTATAAAAATTATAGCATTCTTCATAATTTTTATTTCTCTACAATTAGAAATCACATTTGATATATTTTGGTGTCTATTTTTAATTTTTCTCGCATATTCACATCATATAATTGACATGTTCATATGTTACATTGTGTGAATATGTATATTCTATTAAATGAATATGTACGATTAGCTCAATAAATTATGTTTTTTATTCTTACGTATAAGCAATTTTTGAATATATATTTGTCATATTGTGTGAATACTATATTAATAGTTAGATAATATGCAAGTTTTATTGTGAGAATATGGTTTTTAATTTACGTGAATATGTAAATTATGTGATGTGAATATGAGGTTTACTTTTGTATATGTGTGAATATATAATTATATTTTGTGAATGTAAAATTTCTATGTTGTGAATATCTAAACACACGCAGACATAATTGTGTGAATATGTGTATATAATAGTGTGAATATGTGTATATAATAGTGTGAATATGTGTATTCTATTACATGCAAAAACATGAGTAACTCAATAAATAAATATATATTTTATTCTTATCAATACGTAGTTTTTGAATATGTTTGTTATTTTCGGCAGAATATCTATATTACCTTTTTTGTAAGTGTGTAAGTTTTACTTTTTGAATATGATTTTCAAATCACGTGAATATGTTAATTGTATAATGTGAGTATCTCGTGAATATGTCAATTATGCGATGTGAATATGTATGTTATTATAAACGTATCAATTACGTGATGTGAATATAAGAGTAAAATCAAAATAAAGACCAAAATATATCAAATGTGATCTCTACTTATAGAGGAACAAATATTATAAATGATGTTATACTTTTTTTTATTTTTTTTATTTATCAAATTTAAATTTTAAAGGGTTTTAATATTGATAATTTATTTTGTCAATAACTAACTCATGGGAAGTTATATGAGTTAGTTCTGGGAGTATATTATATCATACTCTTGGGAGTAGGATATAATTTACCGTAAACTAGTCTCGTTTTATTCAAATACTTATTTACAACCGCCATGATAAATTGACTTTTACTTTACTTTTTTGGACTAAGTTTATCCACATACCCATTTTCAGACTTCTGGTCGTAACACATCAGCCTTCCACTAACTTTTTATTGTATCATTTTATCCTCAAACTCATTTAAGACTTTGCTACCTTAACTTTATTTTACCTATTTTATTTTATTAATTCTATAATTTACATTCATTTTATGATGACATATGTTGGTATTTTGTGCTAATAAAGACAAAACTTTTGGTATTTGATAGGCAATAAGTAGGGTGATTTGGTATGTATGACCGTCTGAAATGAGAATTTGTGTTTATTCAATAAGTAAAGTCTACTATTTATATACTGATAAAATATTATTACTTCCTCCAATTCTCGAAAATTTTCCACATTTCCTAAAACGACAAATTCACAAAGATCTTCACTTTCCTTATTTGTCTATCATTTGTGATTAAAATAACTGATGGCCCCACATTCTCTCTCTTACTTTCATTTACATCCACATATCATCATACTACTAAATATTCTTTCAAAACAATTGTGGAAGAACTTAAGGAATAAGAGGGAGTACATATCTACTATTGTTGACTCTGAAGAAGGGTCTTAGAAACTCAAGACCAATGCTCAGACTTGATCTCATACCAACTACTTTATCCCTTCAAAAAGCTACAAGTCTTAAGTTGAAACCAATGCTCATACCAAGTGTC
Source organism: Heliosperma pusillum (assembly GCA_022085475.1). Classification (NCBI taxonomy): domain Eukaryota; kingdom Viridiplantae; phylum Streptophyta; class Magnoliopsida; order Caryophyllales; family Caryophyllaceae; genus Heliosperma; species Heliosperma pusillum. The sequence continues at coordinate 14,644 of JAIUZE010066475.1, forward strand.
ATACCTCCGTTAAACTTAGTCTTAAGTTTAAACTTCGTAAACTTTGACTATAATTATAGAAGTAAAGTATCCAACTGACATATTTATATTTGTTATGTAATGTCTTTAACAAAATTATAACCAAAAAGACCGTAAAAGTGTCGCTCGATGACCACCCAAAATTAAATGTTATCAATGGTTTAGATTGGAGGGAGTATAATCTAATAGTCGTTGTATATAATCTAGTTAGATATAAAGAAAATTCAAAACTCCGCTTATATTCCATTGTTTCGAAACCAACCTATTTTACTAAAAATGTGCTTTTTTCCAGAAAATTATCATTCATGAAATATCTACTTCACCCTAGTCTCTATATTCTTCCTTATTTCCTTATTTGGATTATTCGGATTACCTTCCCTATTTTCTTTTCTTGGATTGAATTGTGTGGTCCAAATTTAATTGAATGAGTTAGTGTGTTCTGTGTTATCCAAATTCACTTTGTGCAAAAAGGAAAGGGGAAGAATATTGAGTATAGGAGGGAGTACACTTTTGTTCAGCGGTAACTTTCGTAAAAGAAAAAGATCATGATTGATATGAACGAAAACGTATATTTTTTTGCTATAATGAGTTGAGGTGTGAATTTTGGAGAAAATCTTAACAAAGGTAGGAATATTGAAATAAAATAAAATAAAATAATGTGAAATTCAAACAATTGGTATACAAAAGTGAAAGTTATAAATGTCTCTCTTAAATATACATATTGACACTGTAACACCCGCAAATGTACCCTATTTGTATTTTAAAATATTATACGGATACTTTTCAGCGAAATTTTAGATTTAATCTATAACTTAGTTTCCCGTGTCTAATTTAGCAATTCCAAGTTCGTATTCGGACTTTACTCGAAATTCCATGTGAGTTACGCCTTAAGGCGCTTTTGGGCTTTTTCCCCCATATTTCTCCACTCACTCACCCTTATAACCTAACTCCTTCATTCTTTTTCCACTTACTCTTCTTCCTCATAAAAACCACCAAAACCTAAGTTCCATACTTGCTCAATCTCAAAATCGTCACTACTCCTTCGTTAATTGCTCAAATCCGCTAAAGTTCGTCTTATTCTTTCCCTCTCATCGTCCTCTATCTTAATTGGTAATAAAATTACCGTCTTTCTCGCTTTTCAATTTATCCATCTTTCTCAAAGGTGAATTATATTCATCTTTTGTCGTCTAATTGTAGGTGGAGACCTTCTAGACCCCGACAAAGATTACTATCTAGTGGAGGAAGACTTAGAAATCGATTAAAGACGCATAAAGGTAACGGTAAATGTGACACCCTCAAATTTGCGGAAAAAATAAAACAAGTAATTTAAATAAATAAAAGATGAGAATACGTTTCTAATAGGTTCACTTTAGTGAAAATCGGTAAATTTCAAAACCGGAACCTACTATTAAATATATTCATCATAACAAAGGTGTCATAAATAAAAAGGTTCATAACAAAAGGAAAATAATATTATACCTAAGAATTATCCAAAACGGGAGACATTTCTCCCGTATAAATACGGAAATAAAAGATTGTATAATAATATACAATCCTAATAACCGAATATAGGTCCAAGGTAATACTTCACTCGCTAGCTCGTCAATGTACCCAAGTATGCATCACGAACCTGTCAACCGCATTAAATATAAACACGGAAGCCACAGTCAGTGGGGAGTAACTCCGAGTTCTCCCAGCCACGAAATGTCGAGTTTAATTAAACATGAATAACATAAAAGCAATGTATATGGAAAATACAAAACCTTAACATATATGATATGCTTTTCATGTTATGAAACAATTAACTAACATATAACCAATCATGTGAAAGCTATCATGTGAATCCGTTATCAATCTATAACAAGAGGTAGGGAAGCTGGTATTTTAACTCAGAGGTTACCTTTAAAACATGGCCATGATACCCTCGACCCTAATCAACACGTAATCATGTGAATCAGTTAACAACCGGTAATCCAAACTCTATCAACCTTAGCCGGCTTGCATCTCACCTTCTAAGATTCATAGAATCATACAAACATGAAAGACCAATACGCCTACAAACAGGCATAAGTTCTTAGGACAGTCAATAGAAGACTTCTGTAACTCGAGTCTATACCACGAGGTAGGATATACTTATATATTTAGGCTCAGCGGTCACGCTAATAACATGGCCAGAATACAAAGCAAGCATCTAGGCTCAGCGGTTACCTTTAAAACATGGCCCAGATCCAAAGCACATATCTCAGCTCAGAGGTTACCCTAATAACATGGCCAAGATACAACTCTACCCTAATCCTAGACTGCGCAGACCAGAGAAGTGCGGAAAAACATCGCACCCAAGACTCATCACATGAATACCCCTAAGGAGATCCACCAAAGGGTTGGCAAGTACTTAAGCTGGCTTCATTCCCCAAAGTGGAAGCAATGGCAGCCATGTCCCGACTTGGATATAAACCCACCAAGCCGAGACACAAAAGCTATCAACGGTGAACATATACTCGTTAAAGATAGTAAGGCCTAACAATGTCATGGTCCAAGATACTCATTTAGAATTAGAATGGTCAAGACGCCATATACTCATAATTCTCTATGGGCACTTAGTCAACACGACACCAACCATATAATCAAACAGTCACGGGAAAAACATCCTATCATGTGACTAATTGCATATACATCATATTCAAATATCATATCGCCTCATATCTACTAAGGCTAATTCAATAATTAAATAAAACCTTACTTGAAGACAAATCCCCGACCCGAGTCCCGCGATGGGTCATCAGTCAAAACGGGGCTGACTAGATCTTAGTTTGACCAAACCCGTTTGGCCAAACCGGCTAGAAACAGAGTCTTAGCCATCGAGGCTTGAACATAAGAATATCTCATTCATTTCATGTTATTTCATTCTATTTCTAACATGTGAATTATAAATTCTTACCAAAAACCCGCTTGACTGAAAGGACATTAAATTAAACTACAACCTCGTATTATAATTTCTAACATGTGAGAAATAATAATATTATGAAAACTTTTAATTAAATAATTTACTTATTAAAATTTCCCACTTGCTAAATATTACAAAACGCGATAAAATAACAATACTCAAAAACCGTCACAAGTCCAAGGGACCCACGGTTCATTTTGGACCGGTTTTGGTCATCATTTCTAAAAAACCGTTTCTTAATATTTCCCGCATGCAATACATATTTAAAACCCGTCAAAACAACAACAAAACAATCAAGTATCGACACAACCCACAAAGACCAAACACGGACCAACCAGACCGGCCTGGACCGGGTCTGAACCGGCCTGGTTTGGACCGGTTTCCAGCCCTCTAAACAGCCCCCTACACGGTCCAACACCAACATCAATTCTAAATTAATTCTAACATGTTTTTAATTAACAAACAACCATTTTAACAATCATCCAAACAAAAATCATGATTATGAACAAACCATTCAAATATGTTAAGAACACCAAACATGCTATAAATTCATAAAACATAATAATAACAACTACTTAGCATGTTACTAACTAAAACCGTAAGCACAATATATGAACAAAAACTAAAGGTATGTAACATATATTCGTCGAGTAAATCGGAATCGTTACCTTAGCTAGAAAATCAATTAGCACCCAAAAATAAGAACTAAAGAAAAATAAGAAACCCGTCTTCTAATCTTCTCCTAAAATATACGAGTCACCAAACTCGTCTTCAAAATCTTCCCCTTATAAGAAATGACAAGAATAATATTGTTAGAATTAAAACTTGATTTTCCATAATTAAAGTGTTGAAAACGATTTTTGTCGGAATTGAAAATAAACCGTACTTGAAGATGGAGAGCGAAGAGGAGATTCTAGAAATATAGGTTAGGACGGATTTGAATAAGAAATGAAGGTTTTATGATGATTTTGCTCAAGAACGACGAAGAACGAATGAAGAACGACGAAGAACGATGAAGAACGATTAATTAGATCTTAAGTTGATTTATTGTAAAATGAAAAGGTTGTTGGTGAGTAATGATGGGGTGAGTGCCGTGTAATATAGAGGAAAATAATGAGTCGGGTTTTGAAATTGTTGTTACGGAATTGACTCGGTTTAATAAATATATTACGGTAATTGATTAAATATAATTAGATATTAAGTTAATTAAACCAAATATCTAGATATTATGTTATTGTAATGAAAAGAAAGAAAATATCAAGTCTTAAGAGAGGAAGGAGAGCCGTGTGGTTCATGAAGAATCGGGTATGTTTTTCAAGCGATTTGCGTAATTTACGTTGACGGATCGATAAAGTAACAAATATCTTATATATTTGTATTAGTTTAATCGAAAGAATGAAAATATCTAAAGTGAGTGGAAAAAGATGACATGGGGCGTGTGACTCATGCCAAAGTCGAGTTTCGGGTTTGTTTCGGGATGTAAGTTGACTCGGGAATAGTTAAATGACGTTCGGGATTAAACCGTAAAAGTTATTCTTTAATCCCGAATAAATTCAAAATAATTATATTAAATTATCATAAATTCAAATAAATCTTAATAAAAATAAATTAAAAATATTATTTTTTTAAATAAAATTTCGGTCTTCAAAATTACAAGGCGAGTCGGAAAAAGTCAACGAAAGTCAAAGTTGACTTAAAAACGGGATTCTCATGGAATCTCTCAAAAATTTCAAATACGAACTCGGAAATTCCAAATTCGACTTGAAACAATAAATTCTATTTTAAAACTTAAGTTTTGCTGAAAAGTATTCGTAAAATATTTTCACTAGAAAAAATAGGGTACTTTTCGGGTTGTTACAGAATATGTCACTCTTAATGAGTGAAACGTCATTCACGTGGAAAACAATTTCTCCCACTGAACTTCATGTCTTTACATGATGACTTTAACTCCCACTTAACTTCATGTCTTTACATGACTTTAACTCCCACTGAATTTCATGTCTATACATGACTTTTCGACAATTCGAGTGAAACCCTTCTTCTATCTTATAATAGAAAAGGTCATCATAACCTCTAGGTAGATACATACCATAGTCTTGTATCATGTACACATCCTATTCCAAATCCCTATTCGGACATGTGGTTTTGACGTGTATCTTGTACACACCTATTTTGAGGTATTTCATTGATGATTTGGATCTAAGCATAGTTACACATTAACTTGGCTTTTGTAGACATTTACATGTCTATCCATGCAACTACAATTGGACAACTCCAAATAAAACATTTTCTTTGCATAGATTCCATATAGTTTCATAAGTCTCTTTTAGAAAATCAAAATTCAAAATTTCTAGGTACTTCCACTTTATAGATCATAATCTTATTATATCAAGAACAATTTCTTTTGGTCTTGTCACTAATCTAAGGATTCACCTAAGAACGCTTTCTTTTGGTCTCCTCACTAGTCTTGAGTCTAACCTAAGAACATATTCTTTTGGTTTCCTTACTAGTTCCTAACTAGTTTTTCGTTGTGGCTTATTTTCTCCCACTCTATCTTTACAAAAATACAACTATTTTCTTTAAAGATAGCCTTATGAGCCACAAACAATTTTGTACTCATACTTGTAAGGGAGGTGGAAGTATCACAACATGACCTTAAGTGATCTATTAAAGACTTCATTGTAAAGACATTGAATCTTAGCTTTGAGATAGACTAGTTCTAGAAGCTAAAGAGGTGTACTCATATTCATGTCAATTACAATCTTTATAAGTGGTGTGGCCAATTGGTTTGGTAGACTCCTTACTTTGAGTTCAATGACTCAATTTGACTTAACAATTGATATTTCAAAAAGAGAATCGAATTCTTAGCTTTTGAACTTATTACAATGATCCAATCATCATAATACTAACATGATCAATTTGAGTCGATACAATTTATGTTATTAGTGCAAGCAGAGTATGATGACAAGTTTTTAGAACTTAAAAAAGTTTCAATAAACCGAGTGACTTGAGTTGAAAACCAAGTCACTAAATCCAATTACAACCAATGTCAATAAAATGAATTAAATAAATTTCCATGTCAAACAAGGAAATTATAAAAGTTCTAAAAACAATATCTCAAAATGCATCCCAAAATTTTGACAATTCAAAATGAGACCAAGCTTCCATAGGTCTTCAATTAAGGGTAGCTACCTTAGCTTTCCTTGAAGAGCTTTCTTAGGCTTGCTTGTACTTGGCTTTATCCTTGCTAGGATTCCCTAATTACAATTAAATAGGGTAAGAATCACAACTTGTATCTTATACCAAAGTTGAGATTATAACATAAACGAATAGGATAAATTACCAACTGAAACATCTTTCCAGTTTTGATATCTCCTAGATTTTTAGTGCAATTCCTCTTCCAATGCCCTATGCCATTACAATAATGGGCATGGGAGGGCTATTTTCAATAGCTTTACCCTTTCCCTTGAAGGTGGAGGGCATATTCCCTTTACTACCACCTTTCTTGAACTTCCCGTTACTATTTTATATCCTTGGAGGTGCTAACATTTAGTCTCATGTCTCTCTCAGCTTGCACAAGCATCTTGTGCATTTCATGAAGAGAGGTTTCTCATGTTATGCATATTGAAGTTTACCCTAAACTTCACATATGCTTTGATTTTCCCCAAGGAATGTTAGACTCGGTCAATAACGAGTTGTCTGGGAATGGTCACCCCTTACAATTTAAGAGTCTCGACATGCTCAATCAATTTGAGTACATGAGGGCTAACTTTTGGCTCTCTTTTAGGTTCATGTCGGAAAAAAATGTGGAAGCCGTCTCATATGATATGATCCTAGGAGCTTGTGGAAAAACATGGTCACAAGCTTGGCATAAAGCTCACAGGCCGTGCTCATCTTATGGCACTCCCTTGAAGATCGGCCTCCAACGAGAAGATCAAAACGTTTTTGATTGCGGCGGACTCTTTGTGGCTAGCCTCATAGGCTCGCCTTGCGTGGCGGTTGACCTTTCATTAGGTGCGGTGGGATAGGCCTTGGCAAGGTAATGAAACCTGTCGTCACCCGCCGCGGCCAAACAGAGTTGCATATCCCAATTGGTAAAATTAGCGCCATTCTTTTCTAACTTGCATCGATCCATGAAGGATCGAAGCCATGAGACATTCGTGAGAATTGGAGCATAGATGGTGGTGGATGAATTAGCATTTGCCATTGCGAATAAACAATATTAACTACAAATTTTAAAGACATAAAGGAAATGTCAACATTTATCATTTTAAATACTTGTAAACATTTTAAACAAGTTTAGCATTTAAATAGTGACCTCTACCAAACTATTATAAATGATTCCGAGATCCAAATTCATATCAACTTGGGCACGGTAAGCCGATTCATCCCTCATTTACATAATTCGGTGGATTAACTCTTTAATCTATTCTACATTAGAACTCTCGGTCGATAATATTACTTTAATATTCATCTTAAGCCCGGAACACATGCGGCTACGGTCGCGAATACTTCCGTTGAGCTCAATCCAAATTTCGAAATAATAACATTTATTACCCCACTTACCCAACGTAACAAGTTTAACACCCCGGTGAGCCGAGCCTACTTCCTTGCGAAATTGGGATTCATGGGTTCTACATTTGGTAAGGCTTGATCTCAATTATTTATTATGAGAGGTCATGTCAATTTATAATCTATCATGTTAAAGTGAACTAAATCGATGAATTAACGATTATTTTAATTGACATGGTCGAATACTCGATAAAATATACATGTCATGATATGGCGATTTGGCAATGCATGCAAACATATTAAATAAAATGCAAGCATAAAAATAAAACTCTTAGTATGGCCTTTCCTAGAATAGAAAATCATATAATCTATTACAAGTTCGGAAACCAACTCCTTTGGTCCCTTGAACTTCATAAGCACGCCTCCCAAGGTCACCGTCTCTCTCTCGGAACTCCTTTCCGAATGGCACCGTCTTTGGGAAACTCTGGTTTTACAATTAGTTACAAAATATATAATAAAATTACAATAATTTCCTATTATACATTTGTAAAATAAAATAATACAATAAAAGTGATTCGAGATCACATTAAATTACAACCGAATCAATATTCCCTTACATTTCGGGCAATATCGATTAAAACTAAGGCCATACAAGGAAAAATTACATAATTCCAAATTACATAAACCAAAATATGACATTCATAAATTGAAAATATGACATTCATAAATAAAAATGCAGCATTATAATATGTATAAAACATGCTCATGTTAAATGCCAAATCGCTCTATTTAACGGTTTATATCGAATATAACCCGGTTTTACGGAAATGCGTGATAATAACACTTTAAAATCACCAAACAATACTTAAATCATATTTAAGTCCAAGTTAATTATCCCAACTCATTTAGGCCTCAAAAATTAGTCATCACTCAATTTTGACAATAATTCAACTTGTTGTTGTATAATTGCTCATAATTAGACTTTAAAATCATATTTTAATCAAATAAACCCAAATTTAATTACAATAATTTCATAATTTGAATTTTAAATTTTTGAATATTCTGGAACATTTCCATGACACTCATAATGTCAAAAATCATGGTTTAAAAATTTCGAATCGGTTTAGAGAAAAATGGTTGCGCTTTATCGGTTTTATCAAATAAAATACATAAAGCATGCAAAAAATTATCATATTAAATTTTCAACTTTAGATCTGAAATGTGCGACATTTATTTAACCAGGAACAATTTTCTCTTGAAATGAAAATTATTTTAGCTATATTTGCTAATTTAGTCACTATTTATGTCATTTTTACATTAAAAATTCATAAATGATGCTAGACAAATCACATCAGTCTGAAATTTTCCAGTCTGACAGGAAAACATGCATGTGACAACATAATAAATTTTCATAGTCAGATTCAACGCGGAAGTATTTTTAACCATTTGACCTTTATTTATTTAATTTTATCATATAAAAATCATAAATCATACGAAATATGTCCACGTTACACGAAATTTTACATGCAATAAGTAAAATTTATGTGTGATATTGTGTAAAAATTTCAAGGTCAGAAAATAATCTAACAATTTTTTAGCATTTTAAACATCATTTTACTCTTTAAAATGTAATAAAAATACTAAAAATCATATTTGAGCACTATAAATTTCCATAAATCATCAAAATGACCTAAAATCATATTAGGACCAGAATATATTGACATGCAAATAACTTTGTGATTTTATCTTATAAAACACAAATTACTAGTTTTCTTTAAGTTACAATAACTCGAAAAAACTAAAAATCGATTATGCATGCAACAACCTTGGCTCTTGATACCGCTTGTAAGTTTCTTAAACTCAATATTAGACATTTCTAATATCATATTACAATTAGTTTACACATAAACTAATTAGATCTTATGCATGCATAACAAAAGATTAAGTAAAGAACAATTTCTTACATTGCTTATATGAAATGGGCACAATATTTGGACACCTTCTAAATATTGATCTTGAGCTTAAAAAGAAGGATGATCTTCCAAGTTTCAAATTAGAAACTCTCCAATTAGTTGCACCCAAGACTACCCCTTTTTATCTCTACTAAAATACTACACTAGTATTATTAGTAGTAACCCTTTAAAATAAATCTAATAACTCTATTACTACACTAGTAATTTTATTAGAATATGAACTCTAAAATATGTAAAAACTTCTTGAGTTTTAGAGTAAGAAAGAAGAGATTTAGAGAGATAAGGATTACATACAAAATGAAATGAGATTGTATATTGAATAAGAAGGAAATAATCCTTCTTATTCTTGGTAGCTATGACCGGCCACCCACCCATCACATGGGTGTGGTGTTGTCCCTTTCACTTGTTCTTAACAAGACATTAGGTTGAGTATAGGTATTAGTCTATTGTATGATTGTGTCTAATTCTCAATTAGAATAATACACAAAAAATAATCACCCTAATATACACTACAAAACTGGTGCACCCCACTTAAAATAGGTGTCCATTTTATTTTTGCAATTTGTCATTTGTCACAAGTGTGACATGTGACATGTAACATGTAATTTTGCTTATAAATGTGCATTTAACCAATTTAAATGCAATTTCATAACAAATAAATTGGACTTAACATTTTAAGTCACATTTAATAATTACATGTAAATAAAATGGGTTATCTCATATTTGGTTAATATAATCTACAACAGTTTGTAATTATAATCGACCAATTTCACTTATCTCAAATGTTTCATAAACATAATGCATTCTTAGTAATATAACAATTAAATTACCAAAATGAATCTTATTTAATCATATTACAATAAGATATATTTCTCACTCACAATTTAAACTTGGTTCATTTTAAGGGATTAATTAATCTGTATCACTATACAATTAATTAATGTACATGATTAGGGGATTGTCCTTTAGGTGTGACCTCAAGGGATCAACTGATCACCACCGTCATACGACAGTAACGTCAAACTCAATTGAGCCAATCGTTACCGATTTATGTTGACCAGTTGACTATAGTATTCATCATCCCTTTGTATTCTTATTATTGAGATTTAATTATGTGATCGCACTATTGTTGAGGACATTCACTCCAACAATGTGATCGTGTATGTGTTCAGGGAAATGCTTATCTCGTGGATGCCTTTTAATCATACTTGCCATGTACACGGTGCTAGTGCGTTTCATTTACCGTGAGAGATGTCGTTTTTGTGTCGTCGTTCTTGAATGCGTGATTTCATGATATATTCTTGAATCGTGATTTCATGACTTATTATTCATGTTCATTGCATATTGGGCATTCGTCTTTATTGGTATGTTTGAATGGATGCTAATATGATGGATTTATTGTGATCATCGCATGACTTGGCATGGTTGTTTGTCGAGTCTCAATCTTATCAAACTTATACCGCTAACGGTGAGATGCAAGCCCTAGTGAGCGTATTCGGTTGCCTAAGAGTGTCTTCCCCGAGTCTTTGAATAACATGATGGATTCGGATTGGTATTCCATATGCTCTTATCATTGATATATGGAATTGTGCCTATGTACAACCCGAAAAGTACCCGATTTTTCTAGTAAAAATATTTGCTAACACTTTTCAGTAGAACTTAAGTTTTTAAAATAGGAATTTTTGTTCCAAGACTTATTTTGAAATTCCGCGTTCGTATTTGGAATTTCTGAGAGATTTCATGAAAAGACCGTTTTTAGTCATCTTTGACTTTTCTTGACTTTTAAGTCGTCTTTGACTTTTCTTGACTTTTTTAAAAGTCGTCATTGACTTTTCTTGACTTTAAGTCGTCATAAACTTTTCTTGACTTTTAAGTCATCTTTGACTTTTCTCGACTTTTTAGTCAACTTTGACTTTCGTTGACTTTTCCCGACTCGCCTCGTAATTTTAAAGACCGAAATT
>JAIUZE010066476.1:0-43949 GCA_022085475.1 Heliosperma pusillum
GGAGCCAGCTTAAGTACTAGCCATCTCTGCTTAGGGGGTCGCCTAGTAGAGTTTCTCATGTACGGTTATGTCATGGGACGAGGAATGGGTTAGCTGTTGTCGCTAGGTCTGATCAGTCTAGGACTAGGATGTTTTTCTACCTTGTGGTATAGACTCGAGTTACAGAAGTCGACTATTGACTGGGCTAAGAACTTATGCCTGTTTGTAGAAGTATTTGTCTTTCATGTTTGTATGATTCTATGCATCTTAGAAGGTGAGATGCAAGCCGGCTAAGGTTGATAGAGTTTGGATTACCGATTGTTAACTGATTCACATGATTACGTGTTGATTAGGGTTTGAGTGTATCATGGCCATGTTAGAGGGTAACCTCTGAGCTAGCATACCAGCTTCCCTACCTCGTGTTATAGTTTATTATCGGTTTCACATGATAGCTTTCATATGCTAGGTTATATGTTAGTTATTGTTTCATAACATGAAAAGCATATCATATATGTTAAGGTTTTGTATTTTCCATATACATTGCTTTTATGTTATTCATGTTTAATTAAACTCGACATTTCGTGGCTGGGAGAACTCGGAGTTACTCCCCACTGACTGTGGCTTCCGTGTTTATATTTAATGCGGTCGAACAGGTGGTGATGCATATTTGGGGTACATTGACGAGCTAGCGAGCGAAGTATTTACCTTGGACCTATATTCGGTTCTTAGATTGTATATTATTATATACTCTTTTTATTTCCGTATTTATACGGGAGATATGTCTCCCGTCTTGTATATTTCTTTTGTATAATATTATTTCTGTTTTGTAATGAACCTTTTTATTTATGACACCTTCGTTATGTATTCTTATCTTTTATGTTTTAAAAAAAAAAATTTTCTTTCCGCAAATTTGAGGGTGTCACAACATACCAGGTGGCAGGGTGGTGACGACGCCGGAGGAGGACGCCAGAAGGGGACGACGGAAAGGTAGGGGGACGTCGGAGGGAGAGGCCGGGAAAGCTGGAGGCAGGAGGAGGGATAAAGAGAAAGAAGAAGAAAAAGAACGGAAGGGAATGGGATGCAGGAGGGAAGGGGACGCCGGAGGGAGGTCGGAGGGAGAGGGGAATCGTCGTCGGAGAGAGAATATGGGGGACGCCGGAGGGAGGGGCCGGGAAAGCTGGAGGCATGAGGTGGGAGAAAGAAAAATGAGGGAAGGGAAGGAGAAGCATGAGGGAAGGGAAGGCCGAAGGGAGAGGGGAAGCGTCGCCGGAGAGGGGCTGCCCTAGGGGCGGTCGCCGGTGGTGGTGTGGGTGTCGCCGAAGTTCAATTTGGGGTTTTAGGGTTTGCGTAGATTTTAGGAAAATGTTAATAGAATTGGTAAAGTGGTTGTGCGATTTGGGTATTATATTATGTCTTTTTGTGACGGAAATTCCGTCACATAAAGTCAAAGGTTGGCTAATTTGACTTTTTGTGACGGAATATCCGTCACAAATATTAACCATCTTGACTTTTAGTGACGGAATTTCTGTCACAAAAGTTGACTAATTTGACTTTTGGTGACGGAATTTTCGTCACATTGGTTGACTGAATGGGATGCAATTGGTCTTGTGAGTTAATACATGTGACTGAAATTCCGTCACAAAAAGTCAAATTAGTCAACTTTTGTGACGGAATTTCCGTCACAAAAGGTCAAAAGTTGACCATCTTGACTTTTTGTGACGGAATTGTTGACTAATTTGACTTGTTGTGACGGAATTTCCGTCACATGTATGTATTAACTCACAAGACCAAAATGCATAACATTCAGTCAACTCATGTGACGGAAATTCTGTCACAAAATAGTGAACTTGGTCAAATATTGTGACGGAAATTCCGTCATATATATTGACTGGTTTGACCTTTGTGACGGAAATTCCGTCACAATTCTTTGGCGCCATGGACTTTGTCAATGCACCATATTTGTTTGACGGAAATTCCGTCACAAATTTTGGCGCCATGATTTTTGTGACGGAATTTCCGTCACAAACGAATTTTTGTCACAATTCCGTCAAAATTGCAAAATGTTTAACGGACAAAATATCCGTCATTATTCCGTGTTTATTTAGTAGTGAGCTGTGTGTTAATTGAGCAGGGGAAAATCCTTGTTTCAAGTCACTCGATTAAGTAATTAGCTTACTCGATTGTGTATGTCTGACTCGGCCGAGTGAGTATAAACTCGACCGAGTGTCGAACTCAACCGAGTACAATTCCTACTCGACAGAGTGATGCTGCGTATGTATTATCCTTCTTATGATACATGTCGTACAAAGTTAATAATGGAGTAATTAATCGGAAAAGTAATTATATCATGTTGAATTATTTAATTTTTGTACTTTATGCTTGTGGGTGCGAACTTCGATAGCGAAGTTCTCTTTTAAGGAGGTGAGGAATTAGGGGGCAGACAGGGAAAAGTATTATGTATTAAAATGCTAGGAATATTAGTACATCCATGTGTTGTATAATTATTCAAAAATCGTTAACGTGGTATGTTAATTATTTGAATGAAATTTCATGTGTATAATACGTATACCATGTGTGTGGTTGATTTGGAAATGGTGTCTTTGAAATATCGAAATTGGCCTTGTGATTTAAGCGATGAAAATTTCTTGTGACGAATTGAAAATTTTCTTGGGAGGCGATATTGTAAACTATGTTATGAAAGTGTCTTGGGACCGTATTTTATATCGATGAGTAAATGGTGGCACCATAGTAATGCGATTCAGGGAATAGTATGAATGATATGGATGAGTATAATTATTGTGTTTCATGCTTGTGTATTATGTGTGAAATTATGTTTAGGTGTAAGGATCACCCTTGGGGCATCGGTTATGTTATTATAGGATCGGGGTGAACTTCGGGGACGAAATTCTTTTTAAGGGGGGAATATTGTAATACTCGTGTCTTCCGTTGACCTTGCGCCGGTAGCTTCCGTGTGCGCTTTGGGTTATGTGTTTGTGGCCTTGATTTGGGGTCGAGTAAGCATGTTACTCGACCAAGTCTAGTTGTTACTCGACCGAGTTGAGTAATCACTTGATATCACTCGACCCAGTCAGTAGGTTACTCAGTCGAGTATTGTGGTGACTCGACCGAGATGTCAGGTGGCTGTGGTCATTTTGTGGTCAACAGCTAGTCACTCGACCGAGTTATTGTCAATTTCAGCTATTTTCACAAATCAGTTTGTGTCTTGTGAAAGGGGTTATGATAATTATCTTTCTTTCTACCACTTTCACCTTATTTATCTTCATTTTATCTTTCTCTAAAACTCTCCCAAATATTAATCAACCATTTTATTTATTTTATTGTAATCTCCCTTTTGAGATCATTTGTGATGGGGCTTTTATATTGGATGGGTCTTTCCTCTCTCTATCTTGATTCTTTGGTGAGCTTCTCATCCCTTTCTTTTCCTTAATTTTTCGAGTTTTGGGGTTTTTCTTATTAGTTGTCAAGATCTTTGTATTGTGTTGTTTATAGTCGATTTCTATTAGCATTAGCCTAGTGTTAATAGAACTAGTAAGTGATTGTATGGTTATTGTTAATGTAGGTAAGGTGTTCGATGAAATGCCATGAGCCTTTGTTCCTCTTGCTGTCTTCGATTGATCGGTTTTCAGATTCCATGGATGATGATTCTTGTGATTCGATTGCCTTATGTTGATTGCTTAGAATTCTAAAAGGTAGGTGAATCCTACTTGGTTTATGTATATGTGATTGATTCTTGGATGTGCATGTTGATATGGTTGTGACATGTTGATTGGAGTTGGGATGATTGATTGTGTTGTGTTTTATATTGGTGTTTGGAGTGGTTGTTATGTGGAGCGGTTGTAGGAACCGGTTCCATAGACTCTGTGGGTCTCTATTCATGGTCCCACCATAGAAGAGACAGTGCACGTGGTTATGACATGGGTCTGGGGGTGACCTGTTGCGGTAGGGCTCATGGCATCGTCTACGACGTGCTCTGGACACGACGGTGTGCTAGTCGATGGCATTGGTGGTTGAGTGCGCTACTCGCTGGCACCGGATATGTGTGATGATTGTATTTCTATGCACTTGTTATTGATTATGTATAATTTGACCAACCGTGTTTTGTAATTGTGTTTTGTAATCCTACCGTGATCCATTCGGTATTACTGGCGAATTGTGACTAGTTGTCTGACAGGTATTGATTAATGAGATGATGATGGATGGGGCTTCTCGTTTGGATTGGACGTGTCGAGACTCTTGTAGTAGTTATTTACGATTTTTAATTTTATTTGTTATTGACTGACTTCTTCTTTTGTACTTTGACTTTCATGAAGTTATATACATTAAATTTATGTTGGGGATTATTGATTAGGTACATCCTACTCTCGGGAAACCGGGGCGTAGCACCCTTCCACACACTTAAGGCCTTTCTTAAAGGCTCTGGACATGGTGGGGTATTACATTTACACAATTTGGCTTAGGCGTATTCATCTAATTCACACAAATTAGCTTAGACTGGTCGAGTATTTTGCACGAATGAGCCTATGTTTTTGAAGGTCTTGGCCCGGGTTCATTCATGTATTTCACACGAATGAGCCTTTTTAAAATATTAATTATTATGTTTAGAAAAAAAAATTGAAGACCCTATTGAAGACGACGTTGATTATAGTCCGTTCATATCATTTGAGCAAGCGTTTGATCGTTGCAATAAAGTTGCTAATGAGTTAGACTTTCATTTGGTAAAGGTTAAGTATCACCCTAAAAAGCAGGATCCATATAAAATCGTTGGATGTGAGAGTCGTGGAATATTCAATAGTAGGACTAAAGATCCTAAAAAGTCACGCAGGAAATTGAAAAATAAACTGTTTGGTTGTCCATTTGCGATAAAGATATTAAACGAAAAAGAAGGGATATGCAATACTCCGTATTATAGAGTACCTTGTACTCGGTCGAGTAAGGCTCACTCGACCGAGTGAGATGTGTACTCGGCCGAGTAGGGTGTATTCAGTCGAGTGAGGTTGGTGTGTCAATTAGGTAGCATTCTGCCTAGTTGGTACTCAGCCGAGTGTAGTGTGCGCTCAACCGAGTGCACCGGTCTGCGGGAATTTATCGGGCGGTTTGATTAAAGATACTTAAGTGGTATTTACAGATTATTCCATCAGTTTATTTTTCATAATCAAGCCCTAAGTTTTCTAAACACTCAAAAACCTCTCAATCATCTCTAATCATTCCAGGGCCGAATCGAATTGCTTATTGTCTTACTTGTTGATTGTATTTGGTAAGTGATTCATCCTTATGATTTATTGATATTAATGATTATTATGAATTATGTAACCCTAATTGAATTGGGGGAATAGGGGATTTCATGGTTATTGATTGTATTTATTGATTGATTGATTAGGAGGAGACTTTGTAGAGGAGGGATTTTACTTGTGATTGCATATTGCTTGCGGAATTGCTTACAGGTAAATTTTTCCTACTCAGTGCCTTATATGTTATCATTGTGATGAGATTTTTACTGTGATGTTGTTACTTGTTGATGATGATGGTTAATATTGTGAGGATAATGGTGTCCGGAGATTTGGAGTTTGGGTGGTTACTTGGTTACTATTTTGGTGGTCCGCCTAGAAACCGACCACACTTTGAGTTCGCCTCTTGTAGCTCTCTCGTTGCGAGGGGGATGTGCACATTAATGTTCCGGGAACTCTCACCGCGGTGAGAGGGCTTTCGATGTCCAGTGTTGCGCTATGGAATCAATAGGAGGAATGGCCGTCAGATCTGATGTCTGACGCTGCAAGGGTTACCGCTACGGTGGTAGCTCAGTTACTGGTTTATGGTGTTGTTGTTGGCCGTTGGTTACTTGTTGGTGACATTGTTATTGTCTTGTACAGTGATCGACTTATAGTTTTACTTACCCCGTTTGTTGTTTTCAAAATTGTTGGGATCCATTGGGGAATGGTGAGCAGGTGATCAACAGGTAATTTAATGAGCTCACGTTGGGGGAATTAATTGGGATCGCCGCTGTTAACTTTTAGCTTCCGCGATGATGATTATTTTCTTAGACATTATTATACTTATTTATCTTTATTTTATCAGTTGGATTATTGGTTAAGACGGTATGCCGGCTGGATTTAGAATAATGTAACTTTGATTTAAAACATTGATTTAATAAGTATTGTTCTTTGATGGTCAATTTTATATGTACTACATCGGACAACCGAGATGGTAGCTTCCTGAAGTACTAAGGAGGTCCTGTAAGGCTCTTTGGTATTTAGGGGTGTTACAAAGTGGTATCAGAGCGACGATTTTCGAACCTAAAACCAATGAACCCATTGAATTTAGGAGTGTCTAATAAAATGAACTCGGGTCGTAGGAATTGTAGGGAGCTACCGCAAGGATTTGGGAGACGTTCGAAAATTGCAACATTGCCCCTATAACTCTTCGTCGGTAACAACGGGAAAGTGTCGATTCGAACATGTGCGTAATGTGAATTCCTATGTTGATTTTTGAGAATGATGTGAAGTGGAGATGAGATAAGAGTATGGAAGTATGAATGTGGTTATGCAAAGTGTGTATGAGATGTAACATATATGAAAGGATGTAGTTTTAAGCATGAAAAGTATGTGTGTGATGGCATAATATGTTATTTTTGAGTATATGTAGCTTTGTCCAAATTGAGACGAAATGTTGAGAAAAGAGGAGAATGACATGTTTGAATGGTGTATGATTTTGAGTTAATTGATATTGATATGTTGAGATGATGAGAACATGTAAATTGCTGTGAATTATGGTCTTTTATGTGATAGAGGTGTATTGATGAGTGGTCTTTTGTTCGGTAATAAAATAAAAATTGTATGAAGTTCGATTTTAGAATGTCTGTCTTTAAACTGGCGTAACTTGAGTTCTAGAAATGATATTGATGTAATTTCAGAACGAGGTGAGATCTTCTCTTGTTACGGTTCTAACGGTAGGTCATGAGCCGAAATCAACTTAGAATTGAGGGAGATATGTCCGTTTTACGAAAACTGGTCATTGCTGAGAAATTTGTCGCACTCGACCGAATGTAGGGTACTCGACCGAGTGCACTTTTCACTCGACCGAGTGTTTTAAATTTTATTTCTGGATGGTTATAGGATCTTGTACTCGACTGAGTACAGTGTGTACTCGACCGAGTGGGTCGTACTCGACTGTGTAAAGTGTGTACTCGGTCGAGTGTCTTGTATTCGACCATGTGTGTTGCACTCGACCGAGTGCCTTCGCCACAACGGGTGAATTGTGAAATTTTTATGTCGATGTATTGTTGTGTTAAATTATGTACTAAGTTATTGTTCCATATTTTAAATATGTGTAAGGAAGTGTCGCCTTGGGGAGTGAGTTTGACGGATTATATAAGTGAATAATGTTCCCCAGGATTGTATTATTTTGTGAGAAATGTGTGTAGAGCTATTCATGGTTAGGATAGATAGATTGATGTGCCTTGTGAGAGAGAGAGAGAGAGAGAGAGAGAGAAAGAGAGAGAGAGAGAGAGAGAGAGAGAGAGAGAGAGAGAGAGAGAGAGAGAGAGAGAGAGAGAATTGGTTTTGTGATATTAGAGGTGTAATGATGTTGTGTCTTGAGCAATATATAGAGGTGGTATGTTCATATGATTAAATGATAATGTGAGAATGGTAATGTATGAATTGAGGAAGATAGTCTCATATCAAGAAATCTATCTTAGAGCCTTACCAAGTACTATACATACTTTCAAACTCATTATCTTGAGTCTTGAGCTCCTTCTCCTCTTTTTTTTTTGCTTGCTCCGTAGTACGTCTTGGCCACTATTGTTTTGTTATTTTTTCGGGTAGCCATTTGTGGCAAGGCCTAACCAATAGCGTGAAACACTCTGCGTGGGGAGTACGGTCGCACCGGAATAGTCTTCCTAAGACTCAGGTGTTGGTGAGACATGCGGAGAGTGGAATTTTGTGTGTAGGGGTGAGAAGAGAATTATGAATGGTTATAGAGGGGAATATGTTTAAGATATAGAGGAAAATAGGAATGTTTAAGTTGATTAGGGATATATGCGATGAGGACCGATATAGAAGAATGTAATGATGATGGTACCTAGAGAGATTAGTTCGCTTAATGTGTAAATAAGACTTGGATGTGATTGTTTTGTTAGACATTCAGGTTACTTAGAGAAGATTGTGGCGATGAAATCTTTGGGATGTATAATATGAGGTAAGCATGGTTTTGAGGTATGCTAAGGATAGATGTTAATAACATATGAAAAGTTTCGTTGATTGTATGAGCTTATTAGTAGCAAATAAAGGACAATAGTGTGATAAAGAAATTATTATGGCGTATGATTAGAAGGGTGTAGCGACGTGTCGTTGAGTTTGGAATCTTGAGGTAATAAGAAGGTAGTCGTGTTATTGGGAACTAAATAGTGAGAGTGAATCTCTGGGATAATGAATAATTGTAATTGGTGTGAATTGGAAGAAGTATAAATAGCGAATTGGTAAAGCAAAGGAGTAATTGAAGCAATAGAATACTGTAAATGGAATGATATTTATGAATTCATGAAGTGATTTGTATTGGGAATTACGAGTTGGAACGAGACAAGTGGAAGATGAATATTTGGAGGATCATATTTTGGAGTAAATATTAGAGATGCAGAGGGCATAGTTCCATAAGGAATAACAAGGTAAGATGATAGTAGTTTCGAATGAGAAGATGAGCGATTTTGTGATAAGAGAATATGATATATATATATATATATTGGCGAATAATCGTTTGTGGGCAATTTGTGGTTGTTATTAATCGAAGAGAATGTTGTGGAAAGTTTAGTGGAATCATTTATGACGTTTGAAGTACTCTAGGTAGTGACTTGTGTGTGATGTATTGGTATTTGATGGTGTATTGATAGAATGTCGTTATTATAGAATTTGGCGGTGTGAAGTATTGAGTTGATGTAATGGGGAGACAAGAGATTTAAATGAGAAAGTATGAATGAATCCTAAGATATAATTGTTAGTCGTTAGTAATGTAATAATTTGTACTCCCTCATATTCAATGTATTCTTCCCCTTTCATTTTGGCTCTTAGATTAAGAAAATGAATTTTAACCACACAAAACACACTACCCCACACACAAATGAATTTCGACCACACAAAACACACTACCCCACATCCAAAAAAGGAAATAGGGAAGAAAACATGAATAACCGAAAAAGGAAATAGGGAAGAATAACTTGAATAGGAGGGAGTATTAGTTTTGGAAGACTTTTGTTTTATTATTGGTTATGGGTCTTAGTGTAAGTTGACGGAGACTTGGTGTTGGTTTGTTTCGTGGTGATATGTGATTGGTAGAGTCCTTGTGTTTGGGATGTTAGGAGTTTGGTTAGAGGTCATAGAGTTGTCCTTGTTGTGTACGAATTGTGTCTTGTGTTGTGTGTAGTTAGAGAGAGTGCATTTTGGGCTATTTATATCGTATATATGTTGGTGGTTATTGATGGGTAGTATGCGTGTGTCATAGATGATGTTGTTGTGTCTGTCAAATGTGTTGTTATGTGTTGTTGTGGCATATATTTAGCGTATGCGTTGTGATGTGTTGTTGTGACATGTTACCATATGTGTTGTGGGTGGTGCCTTGTCTTGTGTTGTTAGTTAGTAGGGGTGGTTGTGTGGAAGAGTATGAGTTGTGAATTTCGAAGACGAAGTTCGTTCTTAAGGAGGGAAGACTGTGATACTCCGTATTTCTGTGTATAGGGGGGTCGGCCGTGTAGGGCTTACTCGGTCGAGTACATATGGTACTCGACCGAGTAGAGGCCACTCGACCGAGTGGATTGGGCTGATGTCTTTAGTGGTATCCTAATCTCGTGTACTCGGCCGAGTAATATCGGCACTTGACCGAGGGCGACAGATTTTAGGGTTTAGGCGGACAGATGATTAAAGGTTAATAAGAGGAGTCAGTTTCCTAATTCAGTTTTACGTTTCTTAATTACAAAACCCTATTTCTCAAATCCTCTCTAATTTCTCAAGAAACCTTTCATCATCTTGTGCCGGATCCAACCTTTTGGTACATTGATTGATTGCTTGAGTAAGTATCCTTGATTATGATTGATTGTATTGTATTTGTTATAAACCCTGATCGATTTGGGGGAAAGGGGAAACAAGGGTTAGTATTGATTATGTTAAATGCATGTTTAGGGGAAGGAATTCATAAAAGAAGATTGTTGATATAATGATTGTGATTTGTTGCGGATTTGCGAAAAAGTAGGGTTTCCCTACTCTGTTTTACATTGCTAATTAATGTGATAAGACTATGTGATATTTGTTATGTGATTGATGTTGTTGGTCACTGTTGTGACGATGATGGAGATTGGGGAGTTGTTGTCGATGTTACTATGGTGATCCTATTGGGAGACAGGCCACGCCCCGAGTTCGCCCCCGTGGTTATCCCGTCACGTGGGCGATATGCACATTAATGTTCAGGTTTATTTCGCTGCGGTGAGATGGAATTTCGATGCATGTGGCTGTGGTCCAGGGTCAATATGTGGTTTTGTAGAGCAGGCTGGTAACGTGAGTCTACTGAAGTAATCGCTGCGGTGGCCCTCCGGTTTCTCTTTCCTTTGTGCTCTTGTACGTTGGTCAGTATATGCGAATACTGATCCCGTTATTGTTTTATAAAACTGTGATGATCCATTGAGGAATGGGGAGCAGGTGATCAGCAGGTAATTTATTGAGCTGCGCTGGGATGTTGAGGGGATCACCACTATCGAGTCATAGCTTCCGCGGAGTCTATTAGAGTCGTGCTTTAGACATTACTTTGCTTTGTCTTATGATTTTTGTTTGGATTATTTGTCCAGACGGTATGTCGTCTAGTTTGAGACTATGTACTAACTTATATCATTTGTTAAATAAAGTATTGTTTCTTTAATGCTTGTTTTGATATGTTCTACCTCGGGCAACCAAGATGGTAGCCCTCCCATGTGCTAAGGGGGTCTTGTAAGGCACCTTAGTGTATAGGGGTGTTACAAGTAGAATCTTTAATGAGGATGTAGGACTAAAGAAAGAATGAGAGCTATTAAGTCTCAAAAGGGAATGTGAGAGCTTATTGTGATTATGTTTGGTAGCTATTTTGATATATTAGTTTTAGTATCTTGTGGGTCGTTTTGCGGGGGAACATGTGTTGATGGAGGAGGACGTGTTATGGTTTGAGTTGAGGAAGTTATGCGAAGGTTATAGTATTATTTGATAGATGTTATAGTTGAGTGTGGAGGTTGTTTCAAGTGTAATGGTTTTGCGATTTGTTTCCATGTTAGTAAGGGAATGTGAGGTGTCAAGGTGGTAGATCCTAATTAGTTGTGTTGCCGGGTTAACCTTTGTGGTATTGGGTGGCAAGAATGTAGATTTGTGAGCAAAAGGAGAGTAATGTGTCGTAGTTGCGTGGATTTGAGGGAGACGTTTGAGATATATTGGAATCTAGCTTTCTTGTTGGGACTGCCTATGTGTTATTATTAGATTGTTAATCGTATGATGGATTAAGTAGACTGAGATATGAGTGTTTTTGTGTACCACTTAGAGGCAAGTTTTGGGGGAAGTATTGGTAGTATGTGCATGTCGAATGAGGTTATCTTTATGATGGTTTTTATAGACTTTTGTTGTTTAATAGTGTCATTAGTTTGGTGGTCTGTTATGGCGGTCATGTGATAATGCGAGTCTCCGTGAGTGCGTTAGAGTATCGATTTTTGAGAGATTGCAGTAATTGTGTGTGGGGCATATGTTTAGAGGTCGTATTTTATTGTTATCGTTTCGTTAGCTGTTGTCTTGTGGGTTTAAGAGTAGAGTCTAATCGGTGGATATTTATCAGTAGTTATTGTTGAATTCCTTGTTCTTTTAGATGTTGGTCGAGAGGCTTGATTGTTGGGGTATTTTCGCATTTGGATTGGGATGTTTTGAATTTAAAAGAGTATGAGGAAGTCATGAGATTTGATTATGGTGTGCTTGAGGTTGTAAATGGTTCATTTTCATTTGGAGGATTTTATGGGGATATGGTGTTAGAGTGTATCATGTATGAGTGGATGGATTCGTTGGCAATAAGGATGAAATTTAGGATTTTGGGTGGAGGAGGATTTTAGGTCGAGTGTAATGTGGTCGAGATAAGGTGAGAGTCCAGAAGGATGTTATGAGTAATCGTGGTAAATGGTTGATCTAATGTTTCGTGTTGAGGATTTTCGAGTGGATCCTAGGTGATGTGAGGAATGAAGGGCGTTGGCTGATGCGAGTCGTTATACACCAAAAATAAAAGCCTAAGTCTACTAACTAAAGAAGATAGCGGAAGTAGGGTCAATCTCCACAGGGAGGAAATTAACTAACTGTAATCTAAGTCTGTCAGTCACAGTCAGGGGGTTTTGATTTGGTTTTAAACTAAACTAAATAAGATTTAAGGGAAGAGAAATAAAGGTAGAGGTTAACACGAAATAAATCAGATAAAGGAAAAATATGCTAGGATTCGGTCTACTGCAATATCGGCATCTACGGGTCAACTAAGTCAGTCAATCTATCAATGAGAAGGGCAATGGTTTTCTCCTCTCGGTCTCAAACCACCCTAGGGATATTCCTAATTAACTCTCGCCCTCTTAGGAGTCACCTATCAATTCTAAGCAAGCCTTTCCCTTCCAATCTCTCGATCCAGGTCGGGGTTAACTACCTAGCAAGTCTCCTGCGTGCACTCATTCGACTAACCTCAATTAAATTGCTTAGGTTGATTCTCATATTCAAGATTTACTAAAATACTCTATCCTATCATGCCTTTATTACAATTTTCCTCATCCTAACACATAAGGGAATTAGCTACTCATACTATTAATGATGCTAGCAATAAAGACGATTGAATATATGACATTAGACATGATATAATCGTAATTAACAAGCATAAAGAACAATAACGCAGCAATTAGAACAGATAAACAGTAATTAAGACTAGACAAAGATTAAGAATAAAGGAGAGAAAAGAGTTTACAATCTTAGCAAATCCGGCGTAAAGAACAAATCCGCGTCGATAATAAACCCAAATGTAAACTTAAAGATTAAGAAAGTTCAGAAACTAATGGTGAATGATAAGTGTCTGCTAAGTAGTCGATCATCCTAATTAATGACGAACTAAGCGTCTTATATAATGCATAACACAACTTTTAACCTAATTAGTCTACGGACTTAAGGCCCGTGACAGATTTCACTCGATTGAGGGAAAATCCCCTTCGATCGAGGCCTTTATTCAAGAATATCAGTTGATCGAGGACTTCATCCTCTCGATCGACCAATCCTTCAACAGCTACCCCTCGATCGAGCATATGACAGCTCGATCGAGGTCTTCTTCATCAGTACTCCCCTCGATCGACCAAAGATATGGTCGATCAAGGTCCTCTGGCCTAGCATATAGTATTGGTCGTGGCTTTGGACTTGATTGTGAGCGGTTTCACACTTTCCCATGCAAGAGCTTCTGTTCCGTTCCTTCCATTCTCCTAAATGCATGCAAAGTGGACTGTTTTGGCTCGGTTTCCGCTACTACGCAGCTTGTACCTACAAAATGGTAATGAAAGTACAAAGTAGCCAAATAGGGGCATATAGTGACATAATATCACCTAAATGACATAGAAATGCGTGCATAAATGGACTAAAAAGTCTATATAAAATACACGCATCAAACTTCCCCAAACCAAACCTTTGCTTGTCCTCAAGCAAACTAAATGCAGATATATGGAACTAAATGAACCTAGGGGAATGGAGTAAGTCTCAGAGCTAGCTACAAGTCAATGCTAAACCGTTTAATGCACTCATTCAATCGCTACAAAGCTTAATACGAAAGTGAACGAATTTATACAATCTTGGAAATAAATTAGACTTTCGACCCTGCAAGACTCAACCAAATTCGGACTCTCACGGGTCACTCTTCTCTCAACAAGCAAATGGTAAGTAAATATGTATAAGAAAGAGAGAAGAAAATATAGTCACTCACCTAGACTACGACCGACACAACATGCATCGCTAACTAATATGAAAGATGATTCAAGCACCGTACACACGCATAACCACCGTTCAAGGACTATCACGTGCCGAACATTTGCAAAAATATGGATATGTGAGGCTAATTGGTAAGAAGGGGCAAAACAATTAATGGAAATGTGAGGGTAAATAGCCACGCTAGTTCCTAACAAGACCGTAATAGAACTCGTTCCATTCTTCCAACTATCAAAAACTAAGCTCGATGCCTTAACATATCTAGGCATATACAACACAAATCCCATAAAACACCTCGACAAATAATAATAAGCATAGGAGGTGTAAATAATAAAAACTTCAGCCAATTATTTTTTCTCATTATATATTTTTTTTCATTTTTCATTTTCTTTCTTTTTTTCTTTCTTTCTTGGCTGATCGAGGAAAAAACCCCTCGATCGAGTGAAATAAGTCACTCGATCGAGGTAACATACAGCAACATCTGCTCGATCGACTTAAAAGCTGCTCGATCGAGGTACTATTCATCATTTCTCTTCTTTTTTCTCGCAAATACCCACTCCAATCAATGAAAACGAGTCAAAAACTGACACAACAGTAAAATATACCTTGACTACTAAACTAGCTCGGCAAAGGTAGGCTCAGTTTAGAATGTAGTTAAGGGCAACAGGAAGATATGGCTTTATGTGGAGTTAATGGGTAAAATGAGGAAAAGGGAGATGCAAATATTCTCAAAACACGTAATACCGACCACAAACCCAATACGTGCAGGCAATAAGAAATCAAGGTTCATATACAAGCAAATGACACGAGATGTGGGGAGTAACTACTCTCATTCCTAGATGAACTGGTCATAAATGTCACCAGTTATAGGCTCTAAAACTCAGAATATATAAGTAGTTTGCCAAAATGTTGAGTCAAGTTTAATAGTCAAATTTAAATTCCAAGACAAAATTCAATTGTTCACTACTTCGATTTTACTAAGTAAGTCAAGAATGGTGCAAGGAATAGCATAAAATAGACTTGTAGTGCAATTTCATCACGAACAAGACTCCAATCCGACTCGACTATATGCAAAAATAAACGTGATATTTTTGATTTTGTCAAATTTTTTTCTAATTAACATGAATTGTAAACGTGAATGCAATACAAATGCAAATGCAGACGCAAAAGGATGCAGAACACCTCCCCAAACCAGAACAGACAATGTCCTCATTTGCTACAGCACAACAGCATATAAGGGAAAGGGAAATACAACCAAGTTCATGTCCCTAAGGGATGAAATATATACAAAGAATGGAAAAAATAAACAGAAAAACTCAGAAAATAACAGCTTCCCCAAATCAGCATCAAACTGGGGAGCTAACATCACCTCCTCCCAGCAGTCTCCTCCGTCTCCACCCTATACGTCGGGTCCCTCTCCTCCTCATGAGCTAGCCTCCTAGCTGCCAACTTTGCGCGCTCCCTCATGGCCCTCTGTGCCGGCGTCTCGTCCTCTTCCTCTCCAGAAGAAGAGGAAGAAGAAGATGGTGAAGGATACCCACCCTCTGGGTATCTGTAGAACGAAGGGTGAGGCCATCCATCTGGAATAGGATGTCCTCTGCGAATATGGTCCTCATAGATAGGGAACAAGGCCAAGGCCTGATCCCGTCGCATCTGTGCTATATCCCTGCGCATATCAAGTAGCAAAGCATCACGACGCCCTCGGTCCATGACCTCATACGCCTCAAACAGGGGAGGACAAACAAAATTAGCCGGGAAAACCGACTCAGGAGGGGGAGTAGTGACAGGCGGGGGCGTGACAGTGGTCATCCCAGCCTGTTGAGAACCCGACGGCTCTCCAACATCCCTCCGTGGGGAAGCTCTCTTCCTCTTCTTAGTGGAAGAG
The DNA here is from genome assembly GCA_022085475.1 of Heliosperma pusillum. Classification (NCBI taxonomy): domain Eukaryota; kingdom Viridiplantae; phylum Streptophyta; class Magnoliopsida; order Caryophyllales; family Caryophyllaceae; genus Heliosperma; species Heliosperma pusillum. The sequence goes on from JAIUZE010066476.1 coordinate 15,862, forward strand.
GAAGGTGTAGTAGTGAAAGGTAGATGGTAAACAGGGGGAGGGGGTTTCACCCCTCTCGCAGTAGTGAGAGGTGAAAGAGAAGGTAATGTTGTGGGAAATATCGGTATACCCCCCTTTAAAATTTCGGATTATAATGAAATTATAACTATATGAATTTCTAGTCATAAATGAAATTGCATAATATAAACAAGAGATTAAGAAATAACCTTCGGTCCTAGAAAAAGGCCTAAGAACAAATACCAAAGTAGGTATTCTCCTAATCGTAACACCCAAGATGGTTCAAGAAATGCCTTCGTCGTGCAAGAACGAATACCCAAAATTACTTCTAATTTTGTGTGTATATTGATGATGAATATGAAGATGAATAAGAGAGTTAAAAATCAGAATTTTCTTTCTCTTCTTCACTTGTGTGTGCCGTGAGGTTGTGTAGCAATTAGGCTTCGTTGAAAAACTTCTTTTTCTCCCTATGTGTGCCGTGAGAATTAGTAGGGCTTAGGGTTTCTTTTTCTTGCTCTTAATACTCCCTATGTGCCGTGAGATGGCAAGAGCAAAGCATCAAAATCAAAACCCTAGTTTCCTTATTTATCTCAACCTATATTAGGTAGTTAGCATATAATTTTATTATGTACATAATATAATATGTATTAATTATTACTAGTAATGGACCGTTACATAAACCGAGTAATGCCGGACCAATACACTATAATAATATTGTGTAATACATATCCGCCAACTTAAATATAACAGTTTATATTTAGTTTAGACCAACATTATATACATTGATTAAATATAACATTTTATATTCAATTACCAGCTAACATTATTTAATCGTTATTAAATAATCGTATCATCATCACATTTGACTAACCTTTTAGTCAAATACATCGACTAACCTTTTAGTCATTTAATAAGGCATCAATATGATTATTTTCTCAAATAATCACATCTCTCAAACACATCCTTTAGGTGTGACTTTTAGGGATCAGTTGATCACCGCCATCTTTATGACAATAACGTCAAACTTATCTAGCAAGCCAACCGTTATCGATAAACGTTAATCAACTGATTATAATACAAAGTATACCCTGTGAACCTTAGCTGTTATCACACTAACTGTGGAGGACACTAGCTCCAACAAATGTAGGGCAAGGTAAAACAACGGATGTGGAACCACATATCTTCCACATCTGACGCCCAGAGCCCGTCATCCAAGCAAACCCGACCATGACAGGTATATCAATGTCGACGCCAGGTCCTAAGCGCAAATGAGTCCTAGGGAAGTCTGAATAAAGGTGGCGGCCAATCCTACTGACCAGACCGCCACAGACTACGGCGCTAGACACCCTACTCTTTAGGTTCTTCCAGTGAAGAGCCACTAAGTAAGCTATGTTCAGGACAAATGGGGTACCGCTATCAACGTTCAGGTACCCCGCTAAAATGGCTAACTCAATGTTGTTGACGTTGTTGGGTTCAGGTCTAGCAAAAATCGACTCGCCTAAGAGTCGCAGAAAATAGCGCAGCGAGGGGTGGTGAACGTGGGCCACCTTACGAGTGCCGTAAGGTGTGTGAGAAAGGGCGGTCCAAACCTGGGTCAACAGCTTCCTAGGAGCTGCCAAAAGACCGTCACTCGATAGACCCAAAACCTCCCCAAACCTAGCTAAAGTCCAAGAATGCGACTCAATAAAGAGTCGGAAATGAATGCAAGCGCTAGACGGTGAGGTAGCATACATATCGGCCTGAAAAGTATAGGAACTGAAAAACTCAAGCGTAGGTACTCGATATGTATACTCCCTCATCGAGGCCAAACCCGACATCCCCGTCCCGTTAAGTAATAGGCAAACATCAGTAAATAAACCTAGCTCCTCTAGGTCGGAACGGTGCAGAAAACGGCTCAAATGGATAGGGGAGTCAAGTAAATAAGATAACTGTTTCCGGTGAATGCTAGAAATGAATTGTACCTCCCTAATCCGGGGTAGTGGCCCAAGAGACTCCACGCTAGATGGCTGACTAGCAGCCTTGAGAGCCTTCTGTGGTGCCAATCCTCGAGTAGTAGCTAGCTTATGCGCGGCTAGCCGACTTGCAGTCGGAGTCTCAGTATGCTCCGTGGAGACCGCCTCAGCAGCAGTCTCGGTAGTGGTGACAGCAGTATCGGTCACAGGTGTTGTCACGGTAGTGTCCGTCTCAAAAGTCGTTACAGGAGCAACGACCTCAGTAGCAGTAACAGCAGTAGCGGTCTCAACAGTAGCGGAAATCGCTTCTGTCGTAATTTCAGTGACAACCCCGGGGATCACGGACTGACTAGGGACTGAACTCGACTCCATAACTACAAAGATATCAACAAGAAACAATTAAGAACATCTAATTCACTAGATTAATCCTATAATCAAATTCTAACCCTAATTGAATCGAAAAAAGGGAAGGGATTACGAATTAACTAGTAGAATAGTAAAGAGATACTTACTTGTTGATGATTACCCAAAAAAATAGCAATTAATCGATCAACTTCGAACAAATCGAATTAACAAACCCTAAATTCACGAAATCTTCAAATAAATCGAAATTAAAGGTGAAAAAGAAAGGGCTTTTCGATCAATTGCAATAGTAAAGTACTAGGGTATATGTAATTGGTAATTAATTAGGATATTAACACGAATTGCAGGTAAGATTATGCAGAAAAATAGAAAGATGAAGAACAAAGGGGAATTGGGATCGAGTAATTTGAAAGGGGATCGAAGACTTCTCTTATATAGGTAAGTTAGTTCGGTCGATCGAGTAGAAATTCTACTCGATCGAGACCTTTTTCAGGCATGACCGCTCGATCAAATAGTTCTGATTTACTCGAATGAGGACTTTCTTTTGGTGATCCTCAGTTTACTCGATCGTTTAGAATTCCCCTCGATCGATTTGCATCCCACTCGATCGAGGTCTTTTTCTTCCCCAAGTCTCTCGATCGAGTAACAATTTACTCGATCGAATGGTTTTCCTATTTGCACAGCCTTCGACTTTTAGCAATTGATTTCCGCTTCTTTTTCTGCAAAAGCGATACAAAACGATACCCAAAAAAAATACTAAAAAATGTCTAACAGGAAAAGTAAATTGTTTATCTAAACTACGGATTATAACGTAACGTCTAAACTAAGTAAATAGTCTAATTGTCTAATTGTCTAACGAAAACGCAATAAATTGTTATTTACAAATTGCACAGGGTTGCAAACCCGGCTAATAACCAAATAGTTTTGTGACAAGGCCACCATCAGGCCTTTGACTTGCGGAATTACCCTCAGCTGCGGTAATTTCCGACTTCTTTTTCCACACATACGATCTTTTCTTGAAATCTAGCTCCACTTCCGAATCACTCGAACATGTGCGAACTCCTTTGTCCTTCTTGGACTTCTTCTTGATACCATCACGCGAACATAGCTCTCCCTTCTTCAGCTCTAATACTGCCGATCTATTATCTGTAAGACAACACACAACAGCGCGTTCCTCCAATTCGCTCCCAAGCTGAGGCGGAGGTGTTATGGTAGCAATAGGAATATCACAAACAGGAGTTATAGGCTCGATAGGAACCGAAGCTTTGTCATGCATAAACAAATCAGGTGTGATGTCAGCTAAGGGAAGCGCGTGACATGGTGAAACAAGCATGGGACCTTTACTAGCACGAGACTGAGTGAAAACTAGGTTCTCCCCACCTATCTGAAAAGTTAATGTCCGTAACCCGACATCAATAACCGCTTGCGCAGTATGCAAGAACGGTCTTCCCAAAATGATGGGAGTGTGAGAATCCTCAGGTATGTCCAATACTATGAAGTCGACCGGGATAAAGAATCTCCCTATTTGCACAGCTACATCCTCTATGACTCCTAAAGGTCGAGACAAGGTCCTATCTGCCATTTGCACCGTCATGTTGGTACACTGAAGCTTGGTGAAGCCTAACCGTTTGGCTAAATACAAAGGTAAGACGCTAACACTAGCTCCTAGGTCACATAACGCATTAACTATAAGATAGGTACCTATATGACACGGTATGGAAAAGCTACCTGGGTCGGACAGTTTAGGTGGGCATTTGTTCTGGAGCAACGCGGAGCATTCCTCAGTCAAAGCTACAGTCTCTACAGTATCGACTGACCTCTAACTTAAAAGAATTTCACGCATAAATTTCAAGTAAGAGGGTACCTTTAATAAGAGGTCTGCAAATGGAACATTCACCTTAAGATCGCGTACAATGTCAGCGAACCGAACAAATTCCTTCTCGACCTTAGCCTTCTTCAACCGACCAGGAAACAGAACTGGAATGTCAGGTGATCCACGTTGCATATCCTTGACAATCGCGTTGTTAATCATCCGCTTGCTTAACCCCTTCGATCGAGCTTCTCGCTCATTAGGACCCATCGATCGAGTATCGATGTCACTCGATCGATCATTCTTGGAACTCAAACTGCCCGATCGAGCAGCATCATCAGTCAAAGTACTCGATCGATCAACTGAACCTTCTCGATCGAGCTTCTGTCTTTATGATTCACTCGATCGAGGAACAGCAACCTCTCGATCGAGTGAATTTCCCTTCAAATCATTCGATCGACTAGAATAAACTCCTTGATCGATCACAATATCAGCATCAGCCTTCGAAACATTGGAATGCGCACCAGAGATATCAGCAACGGTACCAGCAGGACTGTCATAAGCGAGACCGCTTCGCAGAGTGATCATATTCAGTGTCTCCTTGTTCTTATCGGTCTGGGACGGTAACTGGCAAGGTTGCCTAATCGATCTAGCTCCCGCCAACTGAGCAATCTGCGACTCCAAGAGTTTGATGGTAGCATTCGTTGCTTGATCAGATTTGCTCAATTGGATAGCTAAAGCTTGTATCATCGACTTTAGCTCTCCAACTTCTGAAATTCCTCCAGATGAGGAACTAGCTTGTTGTGAAGACTGGATTTTTTGGAATCCTTGCTTATGCGGCGGTTGATAAGTCGGCTGCTGTGGTGGAGTAGTAGGATTTAGGACATTCTGGCTCGTCCATCTCAAATTGGGATGGATATTCCCCTGATTATAGTAACCACCCCCTTGACGATATTATTGAAAGGAACAAACTTGCTCCTTTTCTGCAAGACAATCTACAGCCGTGTGACCAGTTTTGCCACACCTTTCACAAGTGATCACTTCATCTCGCTGCAGCAAATGAACTGTCTGCTGGTTCTCTGCAGCTTGTTTCTCCCATTTGTCAAGTCTGGCATTCAGTTTATCAAATTTAGCATCGAGACCATCAGAATCAACACTAGCTACTGTCTGTGTACCACTTCGCGGATTACCATATTCAGCACAGTGGGTTGCCATCTCCTCGATCAATTTCCAACCCTTATCATCATCTATCTCCTTCTGGAATCTCACGTTCGATGCGGCATCTAAGATAGCTCGATGATCATCATACAACCCGTTGTAAAACTGGTTACATAGAAACCACTGTTCGAACCCATGGTGAGGAACAGACCTCAATAGCGTCTTAAATCGATCCCAGGACTCATAGAGATTTTCATGAACTGTCTGCTTGAAATTTGTAATCTGACCCCTCAAAGCATTCGTCCTCTGTGGTGGAAAATACTTCTTGTAGAAGGCCAGTGCAAGTGTAGTCCAGTCAGTAATGCCAAGTTCTTCTCTATTGAGATTCTTCAACCAATCTTTGGCATTGTCGGTAAGAGAAAAAGGGAACAAGACCTCCTTGATCTTGTCTTGTGTCACCCCTTTAGAAACTGGAATGAAAGAGCAGTAATCAGCGAAAGTCTCCATATGCTTTCTCGAATCTTCCCCAGCCACACCCCTATACTTGTCCTGTTGAACAAGCTTGATATAAGACGGACGAAGATCAAAAGAAGTTCCATCTTCGTCCGTTGCAAGTTTGAATCCCTGGGGTATACATGCAGCGGTGGGCTCAGAGTGACTAGCAATGTTAGGCATCTTCGCTGGTACGGTAGTCTCAACAGTAGAATCTTCCTCAAAAATAAAATTGTCTAAGACGGAGTCAGAAGTACTCAAGTCTTCCTCCTGAACAGTCTTATCTAACCCTCTCTTTCTGCGTACGAAGGTTCTTTTGGGCTCTGGATCAGCTTCCACTAACTCGAGCCTTTGGGACCTGCGCATACACAACTATAGAGAGAAAAATAAGAACAGTCTTAAGGAATTAGAAATTCCTGAAGACGAGACAGAAATAAATAAACAGAAAATTAAATTGCCTCCCCGGCAACGGCGCCAAAATTTGATGCGAGTCGTTATACACCAAAAATAAAAGCCTAAGTCTACTAACTAAAGAAGATAGCGGAAGTAGGGTCGATCTCCACAGGGAGGAAATTAACTAACTGTAATCTAAGTCTGTCAGTCACAGTCTGGGGGTTTTTATTTGGTTTTAAACTAAACTAAATAAGATTTAAGGGAAGAGAAATAAAGGTAGAGGTTAACACGAAATAAATCAGATAAAGGAAAAATATGCTAGGATTCAGTCTACTGCAATATCGGCATCTACGGGTCAACTAAGTCAGTCAATCTATCAATGAGAAGGGCAATGGTTTTCTCCTCTCGGTCTCAAACCACCCTAGGGATATTCCTAATTAACTCTCGCCCTCTTAGGAGTCACCTATCAATTCTAAACAAGCCTTTCCCTTCCAATCTCTCGATCCAGGTCAGGGTTAACTACCTAGCTAGTCTCCTGCGTGCACTCATTCGACTAACCTCAATTAAATTGCTTAGGTTGATTCTCATATTCAAGATTAACTAAAATACTCTATCCTATCATGCCTTTATTACAGATTTCCTCATCCTAACACATAAGGGAATTAGCTACTCATACTATTAATGATGCTAGCAATAAAGACGATTGAATATATGACATTAGACATGATATAATCGTAATTAACAAGCATAAAGAACAATAACGCAACAATAAGAACAGATAAACAGTAATTAAGACTAGACAAAGATTAAGAATAAAGGAGAGAAAAGAGTTTACAATCTTACCAAATCCGGCGTAAAGAACAAATCCGCGTCGATAATAAACCCGAATGTAAACTTAAAGATTAAGAAAGTTCAGAAACTAATGGTGAATGATAAGTGTCTGCTAAGTAGTCGATCATCCTAATTAATGACGAACTAAGCATCTTATATAATGCATAACACAACTTTTAACCTAATTAGTCTACGGACTTAAGGTATTGGTCGTGGCTTTGGACTTGATTGTGAGCGGTTTCACACTTTCCCATGCAAGAGCTTCTGTTCCGTTCCTTCCATTCTCCTAAATGCATGCAAAGTGGACTGTTTTGGCTCGGTTTCCGCTACTACGCAGCTTGTACCTACAAAATGGTAATGAAAGTACAAAGTAGCCAAATAGGGGCATATAGTGACATAATATCACCTAAATGACATAGAAATGCGTGCATAAATGGACTGAAAAGTCTATATAAAATACACGCATCATTGGCATTGTGATATATTTGGCGGTGTTGGTGCTGGAGTATTAAGCGATTCTGGTAAAATGGGTTGATGACAATAAATTAAATAGATAAGAGTTTAACGATGAATTGAGTAAAAGTCTGTAGTACCATTTTGAGAAGATTAAGTTGTCGCCTCAGGGCTAGATTTATTTTGTGGAATATTTTGAGGGGATAATGGTTGGTTGGTAAGTTAAGTGAATTGTTGATGAGTATGTTGTTGAGGTGTTATTATAGGCTTGGATGTTGAGTTTTGGTATCAGTTATTTGGTGATGATCGGTTTTGGTTATGTAAAGGAATATGATTTTTGGTATATGGTAAGCATGGAAAATAGTAATAATATTAATTGTTTGAGTATGAGCGAACTTCGAGGAGAAAGTTCATTTTAAGGGAGGTAGAATTGTAACATCGCATCTTGATAACATAGGGGATGGCGATAAGTTTGAATTTATTAATGTCGGGTATGTTGGCGATGAGTTGCTTGTGGTAATGTACATGTATTAATATAAAGGAATGTTATGAGGCGAATTGATAGGTGTACTATGTGTTATATGTGGTATTGGGGGTGTTTGGTGTATTGCAAGGAAGAGTGTTGGTAAGTGTTAGTTCGAATGTCTTGTGGAGGAATTTTTATGTGGTAAGGGCCAATATATGTATGGTTGGAGTATTGTGGCGGGTTTTGAGGGTACCTTTACTATATGATGATGCATGCTTGGCTTCTTTTGTTTGTAATGAGAGTGTGAACTTCGGCGACGAATTTCATTTGTAAGGAGGGAAGAATGTAATAATCCGTATTAGTTTTGTAAGACTTTTGCTTTATTATTGGTCTTAGTGTGTCTGATGGAGACTTGGTGTTGGTTTGTTCTGAGTTGATATGTGATTGGTAGAGTCGCTGTGTTTGGGGTGTTGGGAGTTTGGTTAGAGGTCATAAGAGTTTGCATTGGTTTGTTGTGTATGTTGTTGTCTTGTCTTGTGTTTTGATGTAGGAGTATGAGTTCTGAACTTCAAGGACAAAGTTCGTTCTTAAGTAGGGAAGACTGTAATACTCCGTATTTCTGAGTACCTTGTAGTCGATCGAGTAAGGGTCAATCGACCGAGTGAGATGTGTACATACTCGGACAAGTAGGGTGTATTCGACCGAGTGAGGTTGGTGTGTCAGTGAGGCAACCTTCTGTCTAGTTGGTACTCGACCGAGTGTAGTGTGCACTCGACCGAGTGCACCGGTTTACGGGATTTTATCGAACGGTTTGATTAAAGATAATTAAGAGGTATTAAAAGATTATTCCGCCAGTTTACTTATCAGAATCAAACCCTAAATTTTCTAAACACTCTAAAACCTCTCAATCATCTCTAATCATTCCAAGGCCGGATCGACATGCTTATTGTCTTACTTGTTGATTGTATTTGGTAAGTGATTCATCCTGATGATTTATTGATAGTAATGATTATTATGAATTATGTAACCCTAATTGAATTGGGGGAAAAGGGGATTTGATGGTTATTGATTGTATTTACTGATTAATTGATTAGGAGGAGACTTTGTAGAGGAGGGATTTTACTTGTGATTGCATATTGCTTGCGGAATTGCTTGCAGGTAGGATTTTCCTACTCAATGTCTTATATGTTAATCATTGTGATGAGATTGTTACTGTGATGTTGTTACTTGTTGATGATGATGGTTACTATTGTGATGATGGTGTCTGGAGACTTTGAGTTTGGGTGGTTACTTGGTTACTATTTTGGTGGTCCGCCGGGAGACGGATCACACCCCGAGTTTGCCTCTTGTAGTTGTCCCGCTGCGACGGAGATGTGCACATTAATGTTCCCCCATTTTCATCTTATTGTGCTTTTTTTCTAGCTAAATCCTAATGCCCATTAGTTTATCTATAAATACAAAGCTAAACCTAACCTCTTTTCTTTTCTCTCATTTGAAAACCCTAAGCCTAATTCTCTCTTCTCCTTCCTCCCTTTGTGCCGTGAAGTGGCATCCTTTCTCCTAGGATTTCGTGCCTCTTCTTCCCTTTTTCGTCATCATTAATCAGTCATCGTCATTCCTAGATCTATCCTAGCCAATTCTATTCTTCAATCGTTGTAAGTTTTATATTTTATTTTCATCTTTTCGTAGTTGTATACGTTAGATTATTAATTATGATCGTTATTTTTGTTGGCAAGTGTTGATGATGATGTTGAAGGCTTCGTGGACAATTCGGAGAAAGATTGCTATATTCTAGAAGATGATTTACCGTAGTTTTCGGCTAATAAGGTAACTAAGTGTTTTCCTTTAATTGTGTTTAGAGAAAGTGCATTATTAACATGATATAATGATTGATAGTATGATTAATTGATTATGCGGTTATTTAGGCTTATGATTCACATGTTTAATTTCATTTAATGTTCCTGTTTTTATTCTATTTTCTATTATTCTTTTGGTGGGCGAACTAGGGTTCAAATCGCGAACCCTAGTGTCGTTGGTGGCCTGGTGGTGCAGCTGTGGGATCGTCGTTACCTTGGGTTTCGGCCTCCTGCTTGCGGGAGAGGCCAGGGTTTGCTTCTTTTTAGAGTATTAGGGTTTTGGTTTACAACGATAAGGTTATAGTATATTAGACTACAACTTCGCACGTAAGCTACCTTGGTTATACGCAAATGATATAACTTTGAAAGTGATGATGTGGTGCGGTATGCTATAACAAAGCTCGTTGTGGTGACATGGCGGTTAGTGCCGTGAAGTCGACCCCTCGATACATATGTTATAGAGGAATAAACTGTGATGGAAGAGAGTTATAGTTAATGATACTATAACCTCGCACGTATAAGTAAGGTTATAGCTGAAAGTACTATAACTTTACTAGAGTTGAGTGAAGGTTATAGCTGGAAGTACTATAACTTTACTGGAGTTAAGTGAAGGTTATAGCTGATGATACTATAACCTGACTCGCTTACTAAGGTTATAGCTGGTGTTACACTATACTTTACTAGGGTTAAGTAAAGGTTATACTTGGAGGCACTATAACATTTGATGTTATATGCTTCTGTGTCTGGTGTTATGGTAGCTCGAGCTATAACATGACCTTTGAGGTGTAATGTTATAGGTCAAGATACTGTAACCTTTAGTCATCTGTGCTTTTTTATGTGTGGTGTTATGGTCAGTTGGACTATAATACTATAAGTGCATATCGTATTGATTACTCTTATTCATATAGTGTGTTGAACAGTCGGTTATGTTGTTCTTGGGTTGAGTTGTGACGTTGTTCACGCAATGTTGTCAGTCAGTTATACTGTACCCAAGATGAGTCGTGACGTTGTTCACGCATTGGTTAGTACAGTCGGTTATACCGTGCTTTTGTTTGTGGGCTGGTTGAATAGATGACGATAGTATCATTTATATACCATCAGAATGAACTAAAGCTACCTTCGGGGGTTTATTTTGGTCTATGTTCGGGGGTTATCAGAGGCATTTCCTCATCAGCTAGTGGCAGTTCGTTAATCGCTCTAGCGGTTAGAGGCAGTTCGTTAATCGCTCTAGCGGTTAGAGGCAGTTCGTTAATCGCTCTTACCACGTTCATTCTATTCGCTATGCTTTGTTCATTGTATTAGTGACTTTGTTGTTGTGGATCGTGTGTCACTTCTGGTCTAACTAGTGTTCATGGTTTAGAGGGTTGTCTAGTTGCATTCATTTGGAAACAACGATGTCATGCTAAGTTTGGTTGCTTATCATATTGGGTAAATTGTTTCACATGTCATTTATGAATACTGTCAGTTGTTATAGATTGTTAATAATTCAACATGTTGTAAATATGACTGAGAGAGCATCTAGTTACTCTCGACTGATTGTCGACCCCCCATTCTCAGGTTGAATTGGATGCTGCTTGTCTGTAGGCTTAGGCTAGAAAGACTTGTGGTGAGACAAATAAATTATTGAGGAAATACATAAACTATTTTTCAGCCCGTATTGTGGCCTTAACCCGACCCGTATTTGACCCGACTTGTATTCTGACCCGACCCGTATGCGTAACCCAACCTTCTCGAACCGTTTGACAAGTCTAATCAGCAACGTGGTCTAATTGCTACAATTTCTAAGATATTTTGTGATTCTTATCATCTATTGTGCTTATTTGACCTTTACAACAACAATTATGGCTAAAGGAACCAACCTCGATGGCAATGTGGTGTTCGGGAAAGGAATAGAACATTTTGGTTGGACGCGAAATTGTGGGATGAATGTGTTAAAACAGTGGGAGAACCTGGAGAATTACCGAGGTCATCCCGCACTTATGAAATTCCTTGAGCAAACTCGGTGGCATAATATCTAGAAGTGTGAGAGATGTATTACTGATTTGGTGCACTATTTTATTTCTCTAGAAAACGATGGATAGTCGGACACAATATCTTGAGTACCTGTGATGGTGACCACATCGGCTGGCGAGGAATCACACGTTCGCGGAAGAATTAGAGCGCATTTCGTACTTAAATAGAGTCCAAAAGGCTTGCTCTAGGCGCTTTGGTGCGCCTCTTCAAACTAAGATCTCCCTTTTCCTCCCAAGACTTATAATCCAAACAAGATCTACATGAATTGAATTCATCAACATAACAAACCTGGACATTAGGAACCTACTTAACTCCAGGGCAAACCATAAGAACAATTAATGTATTTCCCTCCTTTTATCAATAAAAAAAACTAAAGGGTAGATTTACATTAAAGAAAGAGAGGGGCGCATGTATAAACACTGTTATACAGATCACATATCTTCTTTTCATCTTAACAAGGCAAATCACAGACATCCATTTAAAATTTTAAATTATACTTCGTAATGAACCATAAAAAAAAACAGAAACCCCTGCAGTTCTTCCATATCCTGATTGTTCCACCTTTTTTTTTCTAAGAATAAAAGGTAAGAAAATGATAATTATCATAGTTACAAGGTTAACCGAAACAATCTTTCCCTACTAGGCATCCTTCCACTTTCGCCAATTCTTCTGAAATCTCTCCATTCATTAATCAGAGGTCATAGGTTGAGCAATGCAGCACCTGAAACGCGCCTTGCGGACAGTGGTCATGATCTCGGTCTCTGCAAACTCGAGCATCTTGACAACGTCTGAGAAAGGCGGACGCACATCAGGGTTTGGATCCCAACAACGAGACATGATCTCACCAAGAATAGGCAGGCAATCTGGGGGGATTATTGGGCGGACACCCTTGTTCACGACAGCAAACGCTGCCTGGACAGCTGTCATGTTCTGGAAAGGGAGCATTCCTGTTATCAGTTCCCATAGAACAATTCCAAAACTGTACACGTCGACCTTTTGTGTGTAGGGTCTATGCTGGATCATTTCCCTGGAAATGACAAAGAATACGTGGATGAAATAGCCTTCAAAGAACAGATATTATCGTTGAACAATGTAAAATTTTAAAAGGGGCAACGTTGTCTTCTAAATTTGTACATCAAGAGTAAAGAGTAGCGCATAGTAAACTAACTTAGGAGGTCAAATTATGAGTGGTTATCACATGATCTACAATTCTACATTCGAATTCCTAACAAAATTGTACTTGTGACTCTCTACAACAAAAATAAATATAAATAAAAAAGAGGAAAGCAGACTGAAAATATACAAGCTATCTCTCAATGAACACGGCAAAAAGGTCAATTGAACTGTGCTCAGGGTTCTTACTGTTTGGGTCAACTTTAAGTATGGTATTTTCGGGCAATTTCAGGTATGGGTCAGTTTTAGTTCGGGTTGGTGGTTAAGTGTCAGGTCTGTTTTATTTGGTCGTTTACTGTGGTGGCTAATAGCCATTAAGGTTTATATTTCAAATTAGCCATTTCTTGTCATTCTAGGTCATTTGAAAAATTTCATTAGAATGTCAGGTTACTACCACATCAATCTTTCATCAAGCACACATCACACGATGAGCAGTACTTGCCAGGTCAAATATTTTCTGCAGAAACTAGCTGCGCTTTACTCGAGTCATTAGCAACCATTATCTGTTCATTTGGTTCTTGGGCAGAGAGAAATCCAACAATATCTGCAATTGCATAAACTAAGTCCTTCTCTCATTCCTTAATTTGGGTCAACAATATAGTTAAACTTTCCGAACACCTGGATCACACGAATACGACACGAGATTTATTTAGGTTGAAAGGTTCGTGACCTGTTTTGTTTGTTTATGACACGAACACAAACCTGACACGACCTAATCTATCTGCTAAGTCTACTTCCATCATACAATGAACAACATTATATCATGAGAGAGCAATTATGAAAGACGAGTCTCATCTGTATTCTGTATTCTTAGAAAAGTAACACTCGTATTTTAAGTAAACAGGCATGTTTTTTTCCCATCTAACACTACAACAATACCATCTCAATCAACTGGCTGTCGAAACTATGAGAGCATGGGAAATCAAGCAATATACAAGGAAAATCTGGTCCCCTGGTTATTAACATCACAATCTTCTTCTACGACAGTACTGTCAATTTGTTAAAACATTTACAAAATACGGTACTGTCACAAAGCAATATCCTACGACAGTTGCGTTACACAAGAAAGACTAATCAATTTGTCATACTACCAAATGCTATCCTCTCCAGTTAGCTAATCAGCATCACAATTGAACAGAATATTGGATACTAACTACTCACCAATCACCCAAGCCATTAGACAATGCCAGGATATGCCCACACGAGACACCGAGCATTATAAATAGAAATTAATGACAAGAACGCAAAAAAAAAATGCTTATAAGTAGACTTGGCAAACGGGAGTCAAGTTATGCAAGTATCTTTGCATTTGGATCGAGTCAGACCATTCTGCGTTCGGAGTAATATTCAGTCATTTAGGGGTAAGGGTGAGTTCGAGCCCAGCAAAACTCGAGTATGAACTAGTGAATTTGGGTTTCGTATCATACTCAAGATCCTCGACTCCTGTGAAGGTCCGCTGGGGTAGGTTTAGCCACGTCTACTTAAGAGAACTTGAATACATTAATTTCAGAGTTTAACATAAGACTATAGTTCCCATTTTTAATGCACACGAGAAAAATGAATAGAAGAGAAGCAGATAATCCTACTATTGTAACAAAATTTAAAAAAATTGCGGAGACTCATTTGAACAAAAGTTGGTGGAAGAGCAGTCTCCTAGTTTCCAGCATGCATATTAGATTTGATAAATTAAACTGACTATATAGGAGCAAAATACAATGAAAAACTACATGGCAAGCTCATCAGGTTTGCGAAAGATGATTCTTCCACCTTCAAAATAATTATTACAAAAAAGAACAGTAAGAAAATAAGTCCTTTCACGGTCGTTAGCTTGCTATCCTAATCATTCCACCCACAGCATCCTAACCACTGATCGGACATTCAGACTGCTACACAGGAAAGTCATACAAGATTCGGAAGAGATAAAGGACTTGATTGAAGCTACCATAAACACTAACAGAAAGCCATCATGCATAAAGTTTTAAACAATTGGCTAGCAATACTACCAACAAATGGAACAGGTATATGCTGTACAACAGTTAGTACGCACGGTGATTATAAATATGAAACCTTGTTTACAACTGCATGCAAGTGAATTGTACATATTGAAAATGTAGCTCAAACAATCAAATAAACTAAAGCAAGAAAATTTTGATATCCAACATATGAAAGCATTACGTGAAAGAAACACGGTAACCAAACAAAAAAAGAAAAGGAAAGAAATCTTACGGAGCCATCCAACGGTAAGTGCCGGTTTCTGGAGTCATTCCTTCAGTCTGTACCTCAATCCTAGCAACTCCAAAGTCGGCAATTTTGATAGACTTGTCAGCAAAGATCAAAAGGTTGTCAGATTTTAAATCCCTGTGAATCAATCCAAGTCCATGGACATACTCCATCCCTCTAGCGACATCTAGAGCTTGCTTGACGGCTAATTTCAAAGGAACAGAACGGTTGTGCCTCTTGGTCAAGAACTGACGAACTGAACCACCCTTGGCATACTCAGTAACAATGCACCAAACCATGGGCTTACGACAAGATCCGATAAACCTGACTATGTTGGGATGCCTTAGCGTGGCAAGCATCATAACTTCTTGCTGAAACTGTTGCTCCATTAGCTTGGCCCTCTCCTGATCATTCTCGGGCCTCTCCAAAATCTTAATAGCAACCTCCTTGGCTTCGTAAGTTCCTCTATAAAGCTTCCCAAAAGCTCCTTGAGCGAAGGCATCACCCATATAAAGCTTCCTGAGATCAATGGTCCACTCCTCAAAATTATTGAGGCCTTGAGTAGGGAAATTAGGATCCATAAGAGCTTGAGCAAGTGCATCATGACTTAGAGCAGGAGTAAGGATTCCTCTATGATTAACACTTCCGGCATCAGAATAGTTATTGCTGACGGGTTTCAATCCTTGGTGATCCAACATGCGAGCAAGGGAATCATTAGAAGCGACGCTGCTGTTATCGACAGACATAGCAACAGAACCCCCGCCATTACTAGCCTGGAGGCTAGCAAAGCTGTCAATGGACATGTTGGAATTGTCACCAAGCTTGTGGTAGAAGTCGTAAAAATGGGCATCGGGGTTGTTTATGCCTATGATACCCGTAAACTTGGAGGTCTCCAACATGTTGTCCCAAAGAAGCAAGCTGTTATATATCTTAGTTACTGGGTATGAGCATGTCAATCAAATGTAGCACCCCCACGGCCCACCCTATATTAAAAACATCAACTTATATCATTCAACAACAGCTCTACATGAAATCAAAATAAACAGAATTTGAAAAACACTAACTACCAAATGAAATACCGAGTCTTAAGTCGTTGAAATCAGGAAATTAAGTTAATAATCACAACAAAACCCTAAATGTTTCTCAATTTCTCCCTATTAATCAAACAAATATAAACCACCACAAATAAACCCTAAACTAATAATTAAAAGGGGTAGAAGACGGATAACAGTGAACAACAGCAAGTTAAATTGAGTGGATCAAAAGTACATACCTGGGAACTGAAAATGAAAATTGAAATTAAATCTCCAAAGATAACGAAGAAGGTGAAGAAGAGAAATATATATGGAATTGGATAGTAATTATAAGTAAAAATGAAGAAAAGGGTGGTTATGATTTAATTAAGGGTTTAATTGAAAAAATTGGGTGAAGAAGAAGAAGAAGAAGACGAGTGACGACGACGACCTAGAGAGAGAAAGAAGGATGAAAACAAAGACGAGTCAAGTTTACTCTCCCTCTCTCTAACAACTATAGTATACTAGACTAGCAGTAAAGCAGGACTACCAACTACCAAGTAAGTCAAGTACTCAAAAACCGGTCAATCGGATCGGGTTCGGGTTCGAGTCATGTCAGTTCATGTCTCTCATTGATTTCTGGTTAACTCGGGTCTTGTTATTTCGGGTTTTGGATTCTTTCGGGTCAACCGGGCCGGTTTATTTCAGGTCGGGTTATTTTCAGGTCAATGAATAAGAGAGAAAAAGCCATATTAGGTCTTTTCGGTTCAATTAGAGTTATGTTTTGTCGGGTCATTTTCGGGTTATGGTGTTTCAGATCGGGTTAGTTACATGCCAAGAAAGTTTGGGTCATTTTCGGGTTGGGTAAGGTGAAATCGGGTTTCGGGTCACATTTGAGTGTTGCGAAAGACTTATCAAACCCGAATGTAATACCTTTGCAATTCATTTCTAACTATCGTCATCTTCTTCACTCTCTCATTTCATATACTCTTTTTTTTTGTGGAATGTAAGTATCGTATTGCAATAAATAATGTATGTACATTACAAAGTTCATAGCAAGCCCATTACAGAGCTCTTCGCTCTCCGCTCTCCGCTCTCCGCTCTCCGCTCTCCGCTCTCCCCCTCTACAACCGGCGTCCCTCGTTTTTAGGGACAAATTAAACCGGCTAACCCATCTATACTACCTATATTTTCATAGATAAGACCGGCATTGCGCAATTTATCAATCTCCTTAAGTACTACGTCCTTCATTTTGGGGTTTAACCGACGTTGGGGCTCAACAAATGGATGAGTGCCTTTTTCCAGCTCAATTATATGCATGCAAACACTACAATCTATACCCATGAGATCGTTGATACTATACCCAATGGCACCCTTGTGTTTTCGAAGCACTCGTAGGAGTTTTTCTAATTGGTCGCCATTGAGTGTAGCATTTACGATCACGGGGTAACTATCATTCTCAAGATAAACGTATCTAATGAAGATGGTAGGTGATTTAGCTCAAGGGTGGAGTGAAAATTTACCTCGGGTTCTTCAAATTCATTCATCTCACCTTCATATTCCCATACCTCACATGAAGTAGCTTCCAAATTGTTAGCACTTAAAACACCTCTTTCGTTAACAAGATCATCAATTATGTCCAAAAAACAAACATGTTCTATCATCGGTTGTTTAGCGGCTTCCGAAAGTGAAAATTCTACAACGTCATCACTCATGTTAAAGGTCAACTTCCCCCTTTCTACATTGATTATAGCACCTCGGTTGCCATAAAAGGGAGACCAAGTATAATCGGGGTTAAATTGTCCTCTGACATGTCCATGACTACAAAGTTGGCCGGTATAAATAATTTTCCGACTTGGACGGGCACGTCTTCATGTACCCCCAAAGGATACTTGACGAACCTATCTACCAATTGTATAGTCATGGACGTGAGTTTGAGTTGTCCTACTCCAAGTCGGTTGGCAATGGAAAGGGGCAAGAGACTCATACTCGCACCAAGATCGCAATGTGCTCTTTGCACTTTTACATTGCCTACCGTACAAGGGATAGAGAAGCTACCGGGATCGTTGACTTTTCGTGGCATTTTGTTCAAAAGTATAGCACTACACTCTTTGGTGAGTGAAATGCATTCACGATCCTCGGTACTTCTTTTCTTGGTTAGAACATCTTTGAGAAATTTAGCATACATAGGCATTTCACTTAGTACCTCGGTGAATGGGAGTGATACCTCCAACTTCTTGAGCATGTCAACAAAGCGGGTGTATTTGATGTCGTTGTTGTTCGTTTGAGCTCTATGGGGAAATGACATCTTTGTCTCGCATTGGGCCTTCATTGCTTTATTGGCGATTGGGACATTCATCTCTTCTAAAATCACAAGGTCATCTACAAGTATTTCGCTTTGCTCATCTTCCTCGGCCCTTATATTCTTAGGAGTGTCCCTTCTCGAACTTGGTGAAAGTGGAGGACTTTCCTCACCTCCCTTTTTCTCGTTTCTCTTCCTTTTTGTGTCAAGGTCCAAGTCTTTGTATGGATCCTCAAGTTCCTTACCGCCTCTCAACACAAGAGCATGTACATGTTGGTTTGCATCTCTCGGATTTTGGGCATGACCGGGAGCACGGTTGTTGTTGGGAGCTTGGTTGGCAAGTTGAGCTTGCAAATTTCTTTGGTTGGCTTGTACATTTGTGACATAACTCCTCATAGAAGCCATATTCTATTGGAGATCAAGAAGAATCTCCGTTTGAATGTTTTCTTGTTCATTGTTATGAAAGCTTTGATTTGGAAAATGGCCTTGATTTTGAAAATTATGATTCCCTTGAAAACTTTGGTTGTTGCTTTGATTTTGGCTATAGTTGTTCGTTTGATGATTGTTTCCATGGTTCTTATACCCTTGGTTGTTGTTTGGGTGAGTTTTTCTTAGATGTGGAGGTTGGTAGGGTTGACTTCCTCCTCCCCTTTGGTTGAATTGTTGGGAGTTTGGATTGTTGAAGCCCCGATTGTTTGATTAAAAGTTATTGTTTTGTCTTTGAGGTGGAGGAGTAGGGTTTTGAACGTTTTTGCTTGTCCATGAAAAGTTGGGATAGTTTTTCATGCCGGGGTTATAGGGTTCAAAAACGGATCGTTTCTTTGGTTATACCCTTCTATCGCATTTAATTCACATTGTCCATCATCATAGGGGGCGTCATAGGGAAAACACATATCCGATCCATGCCCATAATTGCCACAACTATCGCATGGGAATTGTTGGTCGTAGTTGTATACGTCCCCTCTTGGTGGAGAATTGTTCATTGAGGGCCTTTTGAATGAGGTGGACCCTTGAACTTGGTACATCCCTTTGGGTTGCAAAGATATGGAATCTAGCCGTTTGGTGATAGCATCAAGTTTCGCATCCAACTTAGCATCGCCACTCCCTTCACTATCGAGATTAGCTCTCTCATTGCTAGAACTTCCGCTGTTCTTAGTATCCCTTTCATTGCCTTGGTGGGCATCACTCCTTGCCATTTTTTCAACAAGTGCCATGGATGCATCATCTCCAAGGGTGGATAAATCACCCCCCCGATGCCGCATTGAAGTTATATTTCGTCTTGGAATTTAAAGTGTTGAAGAATGTTTAGTGGTGATCCAATTGGGTATACCATGATGAGGGCATTTCCTCAACAAATCCCGGAATCTATCACTTGCCTCACTTAGACTTTCAAACTCATCTTGTCTAAACGTTTGAATTTCCATCCGGTATCGGTTTGTCTTCGAAGGTGGGTAATATTTATCGAGGAACGCATCAGAAAGTTCCGCCCAAGTAGTAAAGATACTGGCAGGGTGGCTATTCAACCAAATCTTGGCTCCATCCTTTAAGGTGTAAGGAAAGAGCAAAAGATGAAATTGACTTGACGTGAGCCCATTTCTCTTCATGGGGTGAACCTTTCCCACGAAATTACCTACATGCTCATGAGAATCTTCTTGTGACATACCATGGAAGGTGTCTTTTTGCACTATTCCGATCAGCGACAACTTTAGTTCGAAGGTTTTGGGAATGTTTCCGTAGTTAATCAGAGATGGGGCACCGTCGGTGCTTGATTGTGAAAGAGAACCCAAAGTGGTCATTGGAATGATTGGTGGAAGCGAGGGTGATCTAGAAGGTGTTGAATGTTCTTGGTGATTTAGAGGTGAAGGTGGTGAATTTTCGTGATTAGTGTTGATTGGAGTTGTGATGTAGGTATGTGGAGGGGTAAACGGTGGAGGTGAAGACGTAGAAGGGATATTTGTTGGTGAGTATGGTGGGTTTATAGAGTTGTAGAGAGGGGAAATTCTAGGATGAGGAATCACTCTAGAGGCTTTCCGTATTCTTAGAACTCGGAATGTCCTTTCGAGATCCAGGTCGTAGAAGAACGGAGCTTGTCCCCCTCTATGCATAAACTCAAATAAACTGTTAGTCGCCTAGTGTCAAGTGGCACTAGGGAAGTAAAAATGAAAGCAAATTAATCACACCAATTAGACTAAACATAAACTAAACACCGCCCCCGACAACGATGCCATTTTGATAACAATATTGTCGCGAACCTTATTATCAAATAAACCGACTTCCTAAACGAGTAATAGGCAAGTGCGGGTATCGAATCCACGGATAGTGTTAAAGTAAAAGTTTATGCTAAGTCTAACGAGTAATGAGATCCAAATAAGGTGAGTGATATGAACTTCTAAATGCAAATAAATTAACTAAAGCAAATTTAACAAGGAGAAAAACGCTAGGGGAGATCGAGGGAACAGACCTACAACAAGTCTAAAGAATGAGAAGGAAATGCACATTCAAGAATGAATGATAAACTTGGGTAAACAAGGTCTATCAAACAATACTAGCCAACGACCCTTAACCCGGTCCCTCGAGTCAAGGTGGTCAACCAAATGATAGGTGTCAACCTAGATGTTTCTAACTAGGTCGAAATGACGCTACCCGGGTCAAGTCGTCACCTTAGCCGAGTGACACACCAAATTCCTACAAGGCTCAAATTCGGCCCCCAAAGTTTGATAAATGCAAGCAACCCAACCTTTTGAAAGACAAGCAAGTGAATCCTAATCCCCTTAGTCCCCTAACTAGGAAACTACTCTATCATGGCGAAGCACATACAACTAAATGAGGAACGAAAATAAATCATATGAATCGACATGTTCCTAAGGGAAAGACTTTAACTTTAACTCAATAAATACTACTTCCTCCGTTCCATAGAATAGTTTACGTTTGCTTTTTGCACAAATATTAAGAATGGGTGAAAACAAGTGGGGTACCTAATTTTACATATGTTAGTTTACCAAATTGCCCTCTTATAAGTTGCTTTTGTTTGTTGTATTAAGAATGGGTGAAAACAAGTGGGGTACCTACTTTTACAAGGATAGTATGGTAATTTAACATAATTATTGATGTCCATAAAAAAGAAACGTAAAGAACTAAGTGGAACGGCCTAAAACGGAATACGTAAACTATTCTATGGAACGGAGGAAGTAGATCTAAATAATAACACTAATTAAAACAAAAGTTCAAGTAATTAATTTAACTAGCACAAACAAATTGGAAAATTAGGCTAAAACATGCAACGAATACTTGTAATAATAGAAAGAGGGAAGAGTTAATTACCAATTAGAATGATTGTCAAGAAGTAAGGAAACGAAAATAACTTGCATTACTTTTAATCTAATCTTCAAATTCTTACAAAAGCGTAAGATTCAATCTAATATCTCTCTAATACATTACTATTTTCTCGCTCTAAAAATCGAGCTTCTTTATTTTTCAGCCTAAAAATCCTTTTATATTGGTTTCGGAATTACAAAACAGAAGACGAGCAAAAGTCACCGCCGAGTGAAAAATTTCACTCGGCCGGGTGAAATTTTGCCCGGCGGTAACAACTCTACAAATAGCCCAAAATTCTTGAAATACGACGGGTGAAATTACACCCGCCCAGGCGAAATTTCGCCCGGTCGGGTAAAATTTCACTGGCCGGGTGAAATTTTGCTCGACGTCAATGTAGCTTCAAAAGTGCATGCTTCGTCCATAAAGGCGCTTCCGCCTCGATCACTCTCCCGCCGAATCTTCATGCAATGTACCTACAAATTTACGTGTAAGTGAACGGGAATATATTCCGAATCACAAAAAGGATGCTATGTCTGAATTATAACTCGCCTACTCCAAAACTAATAGTAGAGTCTATTGACCAAATACGAAAGAAGAGGGGGGGGGGGGGGGGGGGGGGGGGGGAATTGAGTATTAAAAACTAGCCCCACTTTTTCGATTTATATGATATGTAATTAATTATTTGATTCTATAGATTAAAATCAACTAATTAATTAATCAAAGTAAATTCAAGTAACGAAATAACGAAAAGGAGAGAGAGACACACATGATTTTTGAAGTGGTTCAGTTTCACAAGTCGAAACCTACGTCCACTATTTTTGATTAATAATCTTTAGTACCTTTCTCCGGATTATAAAAATTATCAACCCACTCGTATAATCAACTATGATTATAACTCAAGGAGCATAGGAGATGAAATGATTGAGATGGAAGGAATATTTATAGTAGAAGCATAGGAGATGAAATCTAAAACCCTAGCTTTCTCTTTAAGAAATACATTTATCTTTAATATTTCAAAATGTTATTGTAAAGATAATAGAGAATCCTAGGTTGATGCAAACAAGGAAACGTGCCATAGAGGCCGAAATCCTTATCACACGAAACCCTAGGAGCACGCAACCCTAGGAGGCACAAACCCTAGGTTTCACGAAACCCTAGGTGGCACAAATACTAGGTGGGCTTGTTAGGTTAACAACAAATTGAGATAATAGAATATACTCCCTCCCATCCAAACCAAAGGTTACATGGGAGGGAGCACAAGTTTTAAGAAAAAAATTGATAAGGGAAGGGTAGTATTGGAATGGAAGTAGGACCACTTGAATATTTAATGTTAGTTGGGTGGGTGGGGTTCGGGTTCGAGTCATGTCAGTTCATGTCTCTCATTGATTTCTGATTAACTCGGGTCTTGTTATTTCGGGTTTTGGATTCTTTCGGGTCAACCGGGCCGGT
This sequence comes from Heliosperma pusillum, assembly GCA_022085475.1. Classification (NCBI taxonomy): domain Eukaryota; kingdom Viridiplantae; phylum Streptophyta; class Magnoliopsida; order Caryophyllales; family Caryophyllaceae; genus Heliosperma; species Heliosperma pusillum. The sequence continues at coordinate 39,118 of JAIUZE010066476.1, forward strand.
TTATTTCAGGTCGGGTTATTTTCAGATCAATGAATAAGAGAGAAAAAGTCATATTAGGTCTTTTCGGTTCAATTAGAGTTATGTTTTGTCGGGTCATTTTCGGTTATGGGGTTTCAGATCGGGTTAGTAAAGTTTGGGTGAAATCGGGTTTCGGGTCACATTCGAGTGTCGCGATTCGGGTCAACTTCGGATCTCGAGTCAGCTTTTTCGGATCGGGTTACTTTTGCCAGGTCTACTAATACTACTTTCTACTTTTCTTCCTCACTTTCTTTTCTGTTTCATTATACTTCGTACTACTTTATCTCACTTTTTTAGGGTGTGTTTGGTAAGAAAAATTTGATAGGAAATGAAAGGGGGAAAAAGAATGAATAAATTCTTTGTTTAATTAACAAAATGAGTGTCAAGGGATGTGAGGGAGAGAAAATGAATCCCTCCATTGCCCTCATCCACGCCAAATTATTTCGCAACCAACATTGACAAGTTTTGGAGGAAAACCCACCTCCTCCATTCTCCATCCCTTTCTCTTCTATCCTTCCATCTCCTCTCCCTTTCCCTCTACTTTAACAATCCAAACACACCCTTAATGTTTTGTTCAACTAATGATCAAAGTAGTATTGATCCAGTGGGTTAACATGACATTTTTTTAATTTTATATTTACATATAGGGTTCTCATTTAATTATTTGCATAAAATAATTATACTTTTATTTTTTTATATAATATAGAATATCATATTAGAAAGAGGTAGAAAAATAAAGTTATAATATACTAATATATATCTAGTATTATAAAACTTATTGTATGCGTGGATGCCCATATGTCATATAATGAATGTCTTTCAATGTAGGATGCTTCTAGACTTGTCTTTCTAGTGTCCTATGTCATAACCCTCATTTCATTCCATGTATATATACCTCATTCTAGTAATGAGAAAGACACACATCTCTATTACATTCTCTACAATATTATAATACGTTATCAGCACGATTGCACGTTAATAAAGCAAAAGGAATAGGTCGGTTCTTTCACTAATTTATCTCAATTCTTATCAAAAGTAAGGTAAGTCCTCATTTAGTACTACAATTTGTATATCATATATTACTACAATTTGTATATTGTATATGCGTAAATTGGTTTGTTTCTAGTTATCATAAAATATTGCTTCTACGATATTAATAAAGTAAATAAAAGTTACGCTTGTGTCACACATTTATGGGAAAACATCTAGGTACATGTTTTAGATATAATATACGAGTTTTCTTTGGTTTATAAGAGGGCATTATTTGTCTATTAATTTTGTTGACTGGTCTTATTCAATTTTGTTTGGTTGTTTGTTATAAACGAATATAAAATCATATATACTCGACATGTAAATGATAATTTGATTGGTATCAATATATCATTTCGTTTGTTATGGCTACGATTTTAATCTATGACTATTTTATTATTTTTATTTTTATTTATCACTATGGATGCATATTAGAATTGTATAGTAACTGTTTTCATAGTTTCACATGATTTTATGGATGTATATATTCTCTCATTCGCCTATTGCATCATACTAATATGTTGTATTTATTTAACATATGACTTTAATCGTTAATCATGTTACTTGTGGAGTTCGGAATATGTTATATCATAACTAGGGATGGCAGTAGGTCCAAGACCCGACCCAAACCCGTCGGGTCGGACCCTAATGGGGCGGGTTTGGGTCCTAATTTTTCAGACCCAATAGGTATGGGTCGGGTATGGGTCTTTCAAAAATAATTCGGGTCCGGGTATGGGTCCAATTTATGATACCCGGACCCAACCCTTAGACCCGTGACTTTATTAAAAAAAAAAAATTTAATCAAAGTACAAAGTTTCAGACCCAGTGACCCACACATTTTAATATTTTGTACGTTCATCTTCTTCTTTTCACTGTTAGGGGACCTAATATTCACTCCATAAATCATACTACCAATGAAACCGCCTCCCACCACATGTAGCGGACCGACGACCACTCCTGACTCCACCACATGCTCCTTTCTTTGCCAATATCATCCCTCAAACTCACGCACATTATATAGTTGCATATCCTTCCAGGATTCGTCGGAAAAATTAAGGTCTTCAATTTCTACTCCTTAATCCATCATATTTCTCATCAAATGGTCATACGACCACCATTTACTGGTAAGATATTGGGTTTTAGGGTCTATAATTGGTTCTTTTGTATTAATTTGGGGAAAAATCGATTTAGGTCTTCCCTTTGTCTTTCTTAATAACTTTGAATTATTTTATTGGACTTAGAATTGGAGAATAGGCTCATAGAATCATAGTGATTTAATTTCATTTGTTGTTTTAAATACTGTGTTCTTAGATTTGGTTAAAAAAATTGTTGAAATTTGAACCCGCGGGTAGACCCGGACCCGACCCAGACCCATTGGGTCTTGGTATGGGTCTGCTGATTTTGGACCCTTACGGGTCCGGGTCGGGTATGGGTCCAAGGTAAGCATGACGGGTCCGGGTTTGGGTCTAGGTGGACCCGACCCAGACCCGACCCGTTGCCATCCCTAATCATAATTCTAATTTTGATAAATTGTGAACTAAGAAAAATAAATAAATTTGGCATATATGGATTTTTTGCAATTTTGTTTTTTTTTTTATGTTTGAAATAACTTAGAATAATTTATACATATTATAACAAGTTGTAGTTACGTATATTTTTTTTATTTTTATTTTTGTTAAAAATACATGAAGTTTTTTTTTTGCCCGAAATAAAAGCAACTAGATTTTATGCCCGTGCGAAGCACGGGTATACGTTAATGTGATTATAACAATTAAGTTATCAAAATAAATTGTTGAAGTTTGACCTTTAACTTATTAAATTTTAACAATATAATATTGACATGAATTAAATTTTATTTGATTAATTATTTTATATCCTACTAAAATAATCAAATTTCATCACAAGCTCTTAAATTTGATATTAATTCGACTTTTTATGGAAATAGTACTCTTTTATACTTCCTCCGTTCCATTTGATTGTATACGTTTGCTTTTTGGGCACTATTCATAAGCTAGAAGAATCGTTAATACAACATCTAATATATAACATAAAAGATAGTCATGTGAGATCTTGTTTAAATTGTCTTACCGAATACAATATTAATATCAAATTTTTATAATTTTTAATAATATGTAACTAAAGATATAAACAAAAAAAAATGAGCATTGACATACGTGATAAAGTAAACGTATACAACCAAATGGAACAGAGGAAGTATATAAATTATATAGCTTGATTTCACTCTCGCTTAACCTTCTTACTCAATTTGCCTTGCTACTCAAATAAATGGAAGACACGCCATTCTAGAATAGAACTTTATTTTGCCATCATGTGTTTTTTAAGGTTTCATATTACTCTATCTACTTCTTGTTCTCTTTAATCTCCATAATCAACTAATAATTTAAGTCTTTAATTACATTATACTCCATCGGCCTTCGTCATTTACTTACATTTGATTAAATATCCCGAATAAAATAAATAAACTAATAAATAAGACGGAGGGAGTATTATCTTTATATTCTAGTGGAATACTACAAATTCATGAAGTTACGGAGTACTCATTAGTAGTCCCACACACAAAACTCATCAATACCGAGTGGGACTCTGTTACTGGTATTCAATCTCGAGTCAACTATTATAAATTCTTTTTCTAGGTTTCGAGTGGTTATTGTTAATGTGATACTATCTATTATCCAAGCTTTCGAGTGGAATTGTACCTCAGGTATTCAATCTCATAGATAAAAATTAAAATTCATCTCATCAACTCCCTTGTAATCAATTTTGAGTACCCATCAAATTCGACGCTGATTGTAACCGTTGAAACACCAAGTTTATTAAAACTTGTTGAGTAGTTTGGTCGATGGATACGGATGTCAAATTGTAACAACCCGAAAAGTACCCAATTTTTCTAGTAAAAATATTTACCAACACTTTTCAGTAGAACTTAAGTTTTTAAAATAGAATTTATTGTTTCGAGTCGTATTTTGAAATTCCGCGTTCGTATTTGGAATTTCTGAGAGATTTCATGAAAAGACCGTTTTTAGTCATCTTTGACTTTTCTTGACTTTTAAGTCGTCTTTGACTTTTCTTGACTTTTTAAAAAGTCGTCATTGACTTTTCATGACTTTTAAGTCGTCCTAAACTTTTCTTGACTTTTAAGTCATCTTCGACTTTTCTCGACTTTTCAGTCAACTTTGACTTCCGTTGACTTTTTCCCGACTCGCCTCATAAGTTTGAGGACCGAAATTTTATTTAAAAAAATAATATTTTTGATTTATTTTTATTTAGATTTATTAAGATTTATCATAATTTAATATAATATTTGAATTTATTCGGAATTTAAAGAATAACTTTTACGGTTTTAACCGAACGTCATTTAACTATTCCCGAGTCATCGCAAATCCCGAAACAAAATCGAAACTCGACTGTGGCATGAGTCACACGCCCATGTCATCGTTTTCCACTCACAATTAGATATTCTAATTGTTTTGATTAAACTAATCATAATATCTAGATATTTATTAACTTTATCGATCCGTCAACGAAGATTACACAAATCGCTCAAAATCAGACCCGACAAGCACCTAACCCACACGACACTCCCTCCTCTCTTAGGCCTTGATATTTTCATTACTTTTGATAACAATATCATAATATCTAGATATTTGGTGTAATTAACTTAATCGCTAATTATATTTAATCGATTACCGTAAAATAATTAATAAACCTGAGTCAATTACGTAACAACAATTTCAAAACCCGACATCCATTTTTGCCTATAATTA
>JAIUZE010066477.1:0-45063 GCA_022085475.1 Heliosperma pusillum
ATTACGTGTTGATTAGGGTTTGAGTGTATCAGGGCCATGTTACATGGTAACCGCTGAGCCAGCATACCAGCTTCCCTACCTCGTGTTATATTTTATTATCGGATTCACATGATAGCTTTCATATGATAGCTTATATGTTAGTTAATTGTTTCATAACATGAAAAGCATATCATATATGTTAAAGTTTTGTATTTTCCATGTACATTGCTTTTATGTTATTCATGTTTAATTAAACTCGACATTTCGTGGCTGGGAGAACTCGGAGTTACTCCCCACTGACTGTGGCTTCCGTGTTTATATTTAATGCGGTCGAACAGGTGGTGATGCATTTTTGGGGTACATTGACGAGCTAGCGAGCGAAGCATTTACCTTGGACCTATATTCGGTTCATAGATTGTATATTATTATACACTCTTTTTATTTCCGTATTTATACGGGAGATATGTCTCCCGTCATTGTATAGTTCTTTTGTATAATATTATTCCGTTTTGTAATGACCTTTTTGTTTTATGACACCTTCGTTATGTAGTATCATATTTCCTTTATGTATTTAAATAATTTTTTTTCTTTCCGCGAATTTGAGGGTGTCACAACATCAACCTCACTACCAAAAACAGTCAAACAAGCTCTTCTTTCACCACAATGGCGTCAAGCAATGCATGATGAATTTCAAGCTCTTGATCGCAACCAAACATGGTCCCTAGTCCCTCATAACCCATCTCAAAATATAGTTGGGTGTAAATGGGTCTATCGAATAAAATACAATCCCGATGGGTCTCTGAAACAACACAAAGCCCGTCTAGTTGCTAAGGGCTTCCATCAACGCCTCGGCATTGACAACACCGAAACATTTAGCCCAGTTGTCAAACCTACCATTGTTCGCCTCGTCCTTTCACTCGCAATAACTCAGTCATGGTCCCTCCGTCAACTTGACGTTAACAATGCATTCCTACAAGGCACATTAACAGACGATGTCTATATGGCCCAACCTCAAGGATTCATTGACGAATCGAAACCTAACTATGTCTGCAAACTACACAAGGCAATATATGGTTTAAAACAAGCTCCTCGAGCTTGGCACACTGAGCTCAAAACCTACCTTCTCACCTACGGGTTCAAACAATCCATCTCAGACTCATCGCTATTCATTCTCAAAACAAAAGAAATGTGTATATACATGTTTGTTTACGTTGATGATATTATCATCACAGGACCAAATCACCACCATTTACAAAAATTCATCAACCATTTAGCAAACCGATTTTCTATTAAGGACCTCGGACCACTATCGTATTTCCTAGGCATCGAAGTCACACCAAATGCCTTTGGACTCCAACTAAATCAAAATAAATATGTACATGATTTATTAGTAAAATACATAATGTCTGAAGCTAAACCCAACACAACACCCATTGCCACTGATACTCATTTAATTCGTGAAGACAATAAACCAATACAAGACCACTCTAACTATCGCGCCATTGTCGGGAGCCTACAATATCTCTCTCTCACTAGGCCCGATATTGCCTTCACCGTCAACCGTCTTGCACAATTTCTTCATCACCCTACCACCTCTCACTGGTCAGCCTTAAAGCGTCTTCTTCGCTACCTACAAGGCACTCAAACCTACGGTCTTCAACTCTACAGCACTTCCCCCTTGTGCCTTCACGCATTCTGTGATGCCGACTTTGCTGGAGACAAAGACAACTACATATCCACTATCGGATATATCATCTATCTTGGACGAAACCCAATATCATGGTCCTCCAAGAAGCAACGTGGCCTCGCTCTATCTACAACCGAAGCTGAGTTCCGTGCACTTGCTTCAGTCACCACTGAAACACTCTGGCTCCGTAACTTACTCACCGAACTCAACATTACCATCACAAAACCACCGGCTCTTTACTGTGACAACATGTCTGCAACGCTCTACGCCAAGAATCCTGTCTTTCACTCACGAATGAAGCATATGGCTCTCTCCTTCCACTTTGTCCGCGAACAACTACAACTCGGCCACATCCGTATACAACATGTTGCAAGCAAAGATCAATTGGCCGACGCTCTCACCAAACCACTACACAAACAACGCTTTCATGAACTACGAGACAAGATTGGACTCCGCTCTCCGACGTCCATCTTGAGGGGGCGTATCAACACAATATCTGCAAAACAAGCAACAAACCAAACACAATCAATCAATCCCATGAATCAAGCAATCAAGTGATCCTTTCACATTGTAAATATAGCAAATATATATTCTTGTCTAGAGGCTCCAATTAATAGACTTATTTAACTCTATCTAACTCCTATATAATACCTTGTAATTCATTAGTCAGACTATTCAATTAATAACAATACCTTCTTTATCTTATACAAAGTAACAAGCAGTACCAGATAAATATTTCATTTTCATTAGGGTAAATTAACGACAACTACTTTATGTATCAAACATTTAAAATTACTCTCCAAATATGACATAAATTGTCTTTTTACCCTCCCTTTAAATGACCAAACAAATGTGTTTAATACAAAGTCATTATTTCTTCCATATTTTTCATCATAGGTACTAAGTGTCGGTTGCAAATATTTTGAGGTCTTAGGGAAAATTGTAAACTGGGCTCCGTATAAAAATTTTTGTTCAAGTAATTCATGTGTCATTGTCTCATGCAATTCAGCGAACGCAATAATAGCACCACAAAAACAGTAAGTGGATTGTACATTTGATGTACTACCACAGATAATGTAGTTTTTGAGCTTTACAATAAAGTTTTTGAGTGTAGTATTAAAAATTATGAATTTTAATATAAAGTTTTTGAGTTCATTAATTTGAACATTAAACTCAAAAAAATTACAATAAAACTCAAAATACATCACATATAAGATTTAAAATATAATTTATAAACTTTAAAAAGCTCGAAAAAAATGCATAAAAACTCAAATTCATACTAGTCTGAGATAGTACATCCGATGTATAATCCTTTTTCCCCCACAAAAATGCCCACGACAGTATAAATCAACAATCATGAATTAAAATTAAAAAGTTTGAAGCAAAAAAATAAGGATTTAGAACACCCTGAAACCTCGACCGACGATACCAAAAGAGTCCACGACGAAGGTCGACGAGCAGTAAAGCTGGTCCATTACTCATCTCCAAACACCGACAAGCAGTTATTCAATTAAGTATTTTATAGTCAAATATTCGCAAATGATCGAAATTCCAAGCGTTCCTTCTGTCTCCTTGCTGGAGGACATATACTCCTTAGGACCTACCTGAACACTGGCAGTACATTTTCTGGGAATCGCCCCCAGGTTATATATCAACACCATGTTGGATCTGCAGGCAACGTGACCTGTTCTGCATGGATATTAACTCATCTTGTTGACAGGGTGATCTTCAGGCAGGATAAGGTCACTCTTCAGGAACAACGACTTAATCTGCTGACAGAGTAGCATATTCTGCAGCCTAAGTGGCACCTCGTGCTGGCAGGGGAACTCCTGGCCGTCCTACAAGAATATTGTTGCTAGAGCTGGCCGTTGGTTTAGCCAACGGCCCTCCGACGGTCAAGTCAGTAGTTATTCAAACATATAAAGAAGGTAATGAATTTATTAAGTTACAGTCTACCTCAGGTGTACCATATATGCTTATGGATATGTGTTGTTCTAATCTAATTGTTGTCATTGACCTTACTTGTACATCCTCAAAGGTATTGCATGGGTACCTTGTCAATTCTTTGTATAGGTCGGAGTCTAGGAGTAACCCTTGCCTGAAGGCCTCAATCGCGGTGGGAATATAACATCTAGGAATTTGTACCTTCTCCCTCTTAAACTTGCACATATATTCTCGATTAGGCTCATCATACATTTGAATAACACAATAGGGGTCGCTTGTCTGCTTCTCTGGCGTACGGCTACTAGCGACCTGGTGGTTGAATGCATTAACTAAGTCCGCGAAAGATGCCAAGGATCTATTCGACAGATTAACGAACCACTACAGTGCTGCCCCCGTTAAGGTGGACCCAAAGCCCTTGCACATGCAAGACTCTTTCAGAGGTCCTGTAGCTGTTACAACCGTCATCTTCTGTTTGTATTGGTTGATATGATCTGACGGGTTGTCGGTCCCATCGTATAACGTCATTGTGGGTTGCTTGAATCCTTTAGGCACATTGAAAAGGGCTATGTCGTCCACGAAAAGAGAGTCTGTGTAACTCTGCAGGGCTTCTCTCTCAATGGGGCGCGACATGCCAGGTATTTTTTTTGATCATGTCTCTGAGTTCCTGAAGCTGTTGTTCCACCTGTCCTCCTGTTCCTGCAGAAGGGTTAGAGACAGGCGGAACAAAGCCAAAAGGATTACCTCCTGGCGTTGTTTCTACATGGGTCTGCTCCACAGAGTAGGGCTGGCTAGCAAATATACTGGACAGATGGGCTGCGTTGGTGATAGACCTGAACTGCTCATTCGGTACCTGTTGGCCGGTGGTACCTGTACTAGAGAAGGAGTTAGCCCCATAAGAACAACAAGACAGAATGTTACCTGGGGTAACCTGCATGCTGGTCAGCATGGGAGAGTAATTTAGTTTTAGGCCTCCAAGATTCTGCCTTGTAACCAACTCAGGGGGAATGTGTCGTCCTAGTCAACCTGGTCGTCCACATACTCCCGACTCCTAGAGCGAGTAGGTTGCTGGAACCATCTGACGGACGCTCTGCAGGATAGGTGCTGGATGAGGGGGGTACCATGGCTGCTATTCTTGACTTCATATCCAAGTTTTCCTTGTGCAGGTTTTCTATGGCTTTGTGCAGGGTTTTCATTTCGTTCAAGATGACCTTCAGAGTATCCGAATCTCGTGGAGTTGGGCTTAGGTGCCTGAAGGTTCCTCCAGATAGGCTGCTCTGGACTTGCACTCCTGTGCTAAACATCCTTGCTGGTATACCCTCTGCCAGTACTATACTGGGGGTTCCTGGTAGACTCGTTGTTCCTTCTCTGGCAGATTCTGGAGTACCATGGTGGCTAGGTCTGCAGATTTCTGGTAGCACGCACGTGGTGGACTATTGCCTAGACGATAGTTTGGTTATAGAAATCGATCACTTTGCCCCACGGTAGACGCCAAATTATTTTGGTAAAAAATTACCTAAACCTATTAAATCGTTCGTTGAAGGGTCAAAATGATCTACTCTTTTTAGTCTTGAAAAGGGGGTTAATTTATACTTCCTCCCATCCAAACCAAAGGTTACACTTACCTTATTTGGACCATCCAAACCAAACTACCCATTTCTTTTTGGGTACCAAATAAGACCAACTACTCCTTATTTACCCTATATATTTACACAATATGTCATTACCCCACCCACCCAACTAACATTAAATACTCAAGTGGTCCTACTTCCATTTCAATACTACCCTTCATTTTTCAACTTTTTCTTAAAACTTGTGCTCCCTCCCATGTAACCTTTGGTTTGGATGGGAGGGAGTATGTGATTTGTGATAGAATACGGATGAAAAATAGGTAAAAGTAACGACGAAAATAACAATGAAAGTAAAGTAATGAACAAGGATACACGAAATGGTGACGCGGAAACCCAATGTGGTAAAGACCGCGGGGGGAGTCGGAATCCCGCCAATTAATGTACTACTCCCTCCTATTCTATGTATTCTTCCCTTTTCATTTGAGCTCTAGAATTAAGGAAATGAATTTGGACCACACAAAACACTATACCCCACATGCAATTAAATATGGACCACACAAAACACACAACCCCATCTACAAAAATGGAAATAGGGAAGAAAACATGAATAGACCAAATAGAAAATAGGGAAGAATATATGGAATAGGAGGGAGTATAATTCTTTAGGATGTACTTTGGAACTACAAGATTCTGGTGGAACTATTGGTATACGCTAACGGAACTACAAGATATACTCTGGTGGAACCACCTGATTTTGGTGACACCACAGGACTCTGCTGGAACGCAGGGTATACTCTGCCGGAACTACTGGATTCTTGCCGAACTCAAGGAGGCTACTGGAAGTACAAATGTTGTGTAATATATATTGTTAGAATTTTGGATGATTGACTTAAGTTTATGAGCATAAGAGTGTGAGTGTGTTGTAGAATGTGATTGTGCTCTTTTCTTGCTTCACTTGATTTTATAGCCACAAATCTCTGCTGAGTTCCTCCAACGTTCTCCCTAATGCTCTCTTATTCTTCCTCAACTGCTCCTAAGTTCTAGGAAGCTGTTGCTGACTTGTTCCAGCTGCTGACTTATTCCAACTGCTGACTTGTTCCAGCTGCGGGTGCAATCCTTACTTATGTTTATTGGCATTGTATGTTTCTTAATTTGTAATCTAACGGCCCTCCTCGATCCACGTCATCAATCGGCCATGTCCTTGATGAACTACTCGTATGATGCCACATGTACAAGTAGTAAAAGTGTAAATTTTGGCTATAACAGTATCCATCTTAAGTCTTAAAACAGGTCGTGAGATTAACAAAATATTTGGCATTTTTTTGACAACTAGCCATATAATTTGGTTTGTATTTGCCGGTCTTAAATGAGAAATTGTGGTGTATTTAAGAAAACGTGTAAAATAGAGAAGGACATTTTGAGAAGAAAAGAAAAAGTTAAACACGTCAAATCCAGACAAAAGATAACAGCAGCCTTGCTCACCATACATATACCACGATATACGGTACATTCTTGTTGCCCAAGAAAGAAATAACCATTCAACTAATTTTGAATTTTCCAGACGCCTTCTTTTATTTATTCCACCTAATTTCTGGTCAACCAAATATACTATTAATAAAATAATAATACTAAAATTTTAATATTCCAACAATTCCATTGGTCCAGCTCAGCACACATACACCGACTTACCTTCTCATATAAATTACCCCTTCCCCCTCCTAACGCCGTCACATATATGTCGTGAGTCCTCGTGACAAACATACTTTAAAGAAACCTAAACAAAAATACCTCCAACATTTTCGCAAATAATAAAAAACAAAAAAATAATCCCAGATATTCTGTGCGGGTGTACAAGATGATGACACGTAGCGCAACGAGGGCCGTACGATCAGTCATCACGGTGGTGGGTCCACGTTACTTCTCCAGCACCACGTCAGCGAGTTCCGGCATCCTTGATACGACGGCGTTGAGCAAGATTCTTGGGTCAGGTCACGTGAGTGTAGGAGCGGGGAGTCACGTGCGTGGGGTTGCGTCTGGGTTTAGCCGGTTTCCTGTTAGGTATAAGAGCACGGCCACGTTGAGTGACGTGGAAGAGAAAGAAGTTAAGGAGGAGAAGCAACCGGAAGCGCCGGTAACTGGTAGTGGTGGTGGTGATGAAAAGGGAGTTATTAGTTATTGGGGTGTGCAACCTAAGAAGGTTACTAAGGAGGATGGTACTGAGTGGAAGTGGTCTTGCTTTATGGTAGGTTTGTTTTTTATATGAGACGGTTTTACAATAATTTTTACGACTTTGCTTAGTATGTAATTAAATGTTGATGATTAATTGATGTGTAATGTTTGAATGTGAATAATGTGGTTGTAGCCATGGGAGGCGTACCAAGCGGATTTGTCAATAGATTTAAAAAAGCATCATGAGCCTAAAAACTTGTTGGACAAGTTGGCTTATTGGACTGTCAAATCTCTTCGTTTGCCTACTGATATCTTTTTCCAGGTATTTTCATAGTTACCCTCTTAATTTATACGGAGTAGTAGTAAGTAGTTGATTAATATTTGTAATTTCTAATACATTGTTTATAATTCTGTATGCTTACTATATTTAAGATTTACATCCTCTTTTCATGCTTTTGTAGGTAGCTCCGCTTCTATCTCTCTAATTCATCAATCATCTATAACAGCATTGATCTTGAATTTTAGTTTATGTTATTTACGATTAGATCACAAATTTTACCCACCTGGGTAGATAAAGACAAGCTATTTGTGATCTGTTACAAGTTTGTGACTGCCCTCAGAAGGGAGGCTAATTGTATATGGATAAACATGTTACTCTATTTTGCATAGATAAACATGTTACTGTATTTTGCAATCTCTTATTTTAGGAAATGGAGCCTCAATTTCCCTATTAGGGAGAATTCCAATGCCTTATCCCATTATTTTTAGCCTAAAATGGTCCCTTTTTTGTGGTTAATAACCCCAGTCCGTGACCGATGATATCAAATTTTCAAGAACAATAATATTTAGATTTTGTTTCAGATCTTATGGTAATCATTATCTTCTCGTTAATATCGTACTCCCTCCGTCCCGGTCATTTGTTTACCTTTGCTTTTGGCACAATTATTAAGAAAATGGTAGGGGACCATTTGTGGTGGTCCATCCACCAAGTGGACAATAGTCTCATTGGCACATCAAATTACTCATAGAAAACATTCTCAATATAGAAAGGTAAACAAATGAATGAGACACCCTAAAATGGAAATGGTAAACAAATGACCGGGACGGAGGGAGTAGTTTTTAATTGAGATGTGTACATGGCTATCTCTGAGATTTCAGGGCCCGTATGAAAATTAAAGTGAGGCCCTATATAATTTAACAAATACTTATATAAGATGGTTTTATACAAGTTTATTGATAAATGAGGTCTTTTATAAACACTTTTACTAACTAATAGAGTTGTGTTTTGATCTATTTTATAATTTTATTAGTGTAAATTGCACAAAACTAACTAAATTTATAGTTATTCTTCTAAGTAGTTTGAAAGTCTGATACGTAGTACTCCCTCCTAGTCGGTCATTTCTTCCCTCTTTTCTTATTGGGTAAGTCGGGTTTTCTTCCCTCTTTCCCTTTTTGGATGTGGGGTTGTGTTTTTTGTGTGGTCTAAATTCATTTGTATGTGGGGTAGTATGTTTTGTGTGGCCCAAATTCATTCCTTAATTTTTGTGTAAAAGGGAAAGGGGAAGAAATGAATGACTAGGAGGGAGTATTATTTTTCATTTATCATTCGCAAGCATATTATGGGTTTGTACTCCGTACTAAATTTATCATTCTCTTCTTAAAATGCGAAAAAAATTAAAATGTCAGATGCAAGAATCGAACCTCTGCAGTTTTGTTAAGCTAACTCTTTGGTGACTATGGAAACCACTGCACTACATTGAAGTAACCGGTGACATATAACCTTAATTGTTATTTATTTATACTAATGTTATTGTCAGGCGCCCACTACCGACTTTGGGCCAAAATTTTAGGGGTCCTGTGCGGCTGCGGATGTGTATCAAAAAAAATTTGGCCTATAATTAATGATAAAGTTTATAATGCGTTACCTTAATTAAGTGAGGCGAATGACTTAATATTAGAAATGGTGGATTCTTTCCATGATTTTGAAGAGTTTAAGGGTTTTCCTCTGTTTAAATGCATTACTGTTTGCTTTCGCTGGGCTAAGGGGAATATGATTTCCATTTCTTTTCTCTCCATTTCCCCTCTAAGGATCATGTAATAATAGTGTTTATTCTTTACCCATTATCCCTTTATTTTCATACAAAAACTTAGAGCCTTTACATGCCCTCAAAATACGATTCGTGCCGTTGAAAAGAAATGAATGGTCCATTTCTTTTTCTTTTAGGAAATGGAGAGGAACTTGGATCGGGCTAATGCGTCATTCACGTGTACCTACTAAATGCAGATTACCTGTTTACTGTTAATTGCTAATCCTGGATTTTCGCTTAATACCTTTACAAATTTAGTCCTAAATTGATTTGAAATTTGATCAGTATTATTATCTATGCTGGTCATGGTCAACACTTTTCGGTCATTATTTTGGACTATTGCTTACGTCCTAGTTTGCTTGTGAAAATTTAATGAAAGGAGGTGGTGGGAGATGCTGAAATATTATAGCATGTCATTTGAAAAATAAGAAAAACCACATTAATACTCCCTCCAATCCAATCCAATCCAAACTACCCACACCCTTTTGCACAAGTTTTAAGAAAATTGCTTTTGGTGAGGATAGTATGGGAAAAAGGATAAGAGAGGTAGTACATAAATTAGGTGAGGTATGTTATAAGAATGACAATTTTTTGTAAATATAGGTATGTTATAAGGATAGAGTTGTCCTAATTTTACTCATTTATGGTATAGGTAATTTGGATTGGATTGTCCTAAAATGGAAGGTGGGTAGTTTGGATTGGATTGGAGGGGGTATGACATTGTCAACAGTCAACTTTACCTCAACTGCTTTCTAAACTAACCCTGAAGTCAGAACTTACAATTTGGACTATTCACTATTCACTATTCACTATGTAGTAACTTGAAGTTATAATTTGTCTCTATAATCTAATCAAGTATTCTTTTGTACCGTTTGTATAATAGAGGAGGTATGGATGCCGTGCAATGATGCTCGAGACAGTGGCTGCAGTGCCAGGCATGGTTGGGGGAATGCTCCTGCACTGCAAGTCCCTTCGGACGTTCGAGCATAGTGGTGGGTGGATAAGAGCACTACTCGAGGAAGCTGAAAACGAGCGTATGCACCTCATGACCTTCATGGAAGTCGTCAATCCTCGCTGGTATGAACGGGCTCTTGTAATTGCTGTCCAAGGAGTCTTCTTCAATGCCTACTTCCTTGCTTACATTGCCTCCCCCAAGCTTGCTCATCGTATAGTGGGGTACCTTGAGGAGGAAGCAATTCATTCTTACACCGAGTTCCTCAAGGAGATTGACAATGGTAATATCAAGAATGTTCCTGCCCCTGCTATTGCCATCGACTATTGGAGGATGCCTGCTAATGCTACTCTTAGAGATGTCGTCACTGTTATCCGAGCTGATGAAGCTCATCACCGTGATGTCAACCACTTTGCATCGGTAAATTAATGCTCTGATTTATATTTTCTAGTGATATTCTATAGCGTATGCTTGTGTAGTTTCAAATTCTACCATCATTTAACATACGGTAAAACTCAAAGAAAAGTTCTTAAACTAAGTACTAGACTCTGCCTCTAAGTGTTATGTCAGGGACAATAGGCGTTTTTTCATTACAAAACTATTCACTGAGGTTAGTGACACATTAACTGATTATTAGAAAACAGACGATATATGGTTGAATTCGAGAAAACATGGGGAAATTCATATTTGATTTTTTTTACATTAAATTTGCGTCTCTCATTCTTCTCCATATCTATTGCAGGATATTCATTTCCAAGGCCGTCAGCTGAACGAAGCTCCTGCTCCTCTTGGTTACCACTAAACAAAATACAGTATTCTGGAAGAGCAATTGATCAAAAAGAACAATGAAGTCTTATATTACGCCAGATATAATCACCTGACAACAACTACTAAGAATAAAACTATAATTAATTTATTTGTTTGGTTCATGCAGCTGTGAGATTCAACAGCATACTGCCGGAGTAATGTAAATATTTTGTACTTGAGAAGTTGTTTGACTTAAATGCATTTTAAAACCAAATTAAGGGTTGTATTATATCTTTTTTTTTTCTACGACTTACATTAATTAGGTGTGAATGTGATACTATTGCAGGAAGCCAGGGAAAGAAGTCTCTGGCATTCCTTGCTGGTTGTTTCGCAGCTTGAATGAAGGCAATTGCATCAGTTTCTGAACAGATATAAAACCAAGAATGCCAGTAATGAAGTTAGAAATCCTGAGAAGTGTCCTTTTCTTTTATACTATCAGGATGACAAATAATAAGCTGATAGAAAATCCACCACCCACACGTCCAGAATCGACCCCTTCGCTGTTCATCTTCCCTTGGTGAATATCGGTTTGGGGCCTAGGGAGAGTGGGATACTGCATGTGCTACACATGCCGCAGATACTAAAGACGCCAAGACGGGGTAAAAGTAGAACACATTTTCAGGAATTGGTTTGATACCTTATAACTGAAACTAAGGCGAGAACACAAATTCTCATTTTAGACGGACATTATTCGTCTTAATTCTTAAGCTTAAGGCGGGTCAAATACATGCCAAATCACCCTACTTGTTACCTACAAATTACCAAAAGTCTTATCTTTATTAATACCTTGTGGTAGTATTTGACCCATCTTAAGCTTAAGACGATATCCGTCTTAAGCATGACTTACTGAGGCGAGAGTTATAAGAAACTAGTTTTATACCCGTGCAAAATTGCACGGGTTTGGTATTAAACTTATATAGAAAATATTCGATTTAATGCATAAATATTGATATAAAATTTATAAATAGTAGAAAAATCTAATAAACTTACAAATTATAATATATTTTGTGTAAACATCATTACTTTGCAAAACACAGTATGAAATACGTCATAGAAACGTTTGTAATATCCGAGAGTAGATAACTTGAGTATTAGACAATAATTATTGACTTATTTCACAAACCAGTCATATTGATGGTAGACTCTTATCAACTATAAAATAAAAAACATAGTATGAATAATAAATTAATATAACTTGATAACTTGTACATATTTTTTTTTTTTTCAATTTGAGGTGTGTATGTTCGATATATTCATATTATAAAATAATCTGGAAAATGAAGAAAATAAGCAATATCGTTACATCTAACATCGGCAAAATAAAAATAACACGATTATTCATTCACATTTACACATTTTTACTTAGCAAACTTTAGCGACATGATTTCGGCTCATGTTAGTTAGATGGGTTTGTAATTATACGGGTAGTCGGGTACAATTTATTTTTTTGAAGTAGGCCGAACTGAGGAATAAACAAAGCCCAAACACTTCAAATAATCCATTACAAATTCTATTTAAGACGGACATTATCCGTCTTAAACTTAACACGGGTCAAATACATATCAAATCATCCCATGTGTTCCTTGAAAAATACGAAAAGTTTTGTCTTTATTACCACTATATGGTTTTGTTTGACCTGTGTTAAACTTATCGTCTTAAGCAGGAGTTGCTGAGAATCCATATCTACCACCATATGATCATATATAATCCCACCATTCCAATCACCAAAATCCTACGTCACTAAAAGACCGACTATCTTCATTCCCTCCATATCGCCTACCTCTCTATTTTTCTATCTTCTTCTACTCTCCCCTCTCTCAGTTTCATATAAATGTATGTTTGTGTTTCCTTTATCTCACATTATCTTTTGTTTATATAATCAATAAATTTAAAAACAATTTAATTTGAAAAAAAAAATTACCCACTGCACATTACAATATTATGTATGTTGCATTTAACCTTAGGAATGACGGATTAATTTTTAAATGCTTCTAATCTACATGGTAAATTTTTATTCCTTTTTTGGTTATAAAGTAAGTAATTTTTATGCATGTAATTAGTGTAACCAAGGGAATTGTTTAATGGTTTTATGCTCGTAACACTTAAAAATGGCACTTCGATAAATTTATTAGATCTATCTAAGTAAATTGTAGTATGAGTGTTTAGTGAGAGATTTAGAATAAGTAATTAATTTTTTTTTGTATTTTTCTAAAACCAAATTAAAGAAGATAAATTCAAAAGAATTTAATTTTTGTGGGGTTTTATATTTTTCAGTTTAAAAACCATTTTTTTAAATTTTATTTTGATATGGGACATTCTAGATCTATATTGTACTTTATGGATTAACGGTTAAATAGTTTGTTAATGCATGCATTGAGTAATTAATGTTGATATTTTACAAATTAGAATGATATCACCTAAATTCTCAAATATTTATTAACTAACTGATTTTTAAATAATCTAACTAAAGCGGTGGGTTCTTATGAACTTATTTATTGAATTTTATTTTTTGCTTTAGTAAAAAGGTGTAAGGTGAAATTATGTAATTGAGTAACTTTTTGTTGATTGTAATTTTAAATTATTAATTTTCAGGATTTTTGACATATCAATGTAAAGTTTAAATTCATAATTTAGGATTATTAAAAACTTGCATTTTCAAATTATTGTATTCCTTTAGTGGAAAAAAGCAAACTGATACATAAAATGCGGAAAAAAGAATAAAGACAAAAAAAAGACAAAAAAAATAAAAAAGAAAAAGAAAACTAACATGATGAGGTGGATCAATGTGATGACTTTAAATGTTCTTTTTTAATAGAATGAAGATTGAGTAAAAGGTGATGGTCCATTCTCCATCTTTTTCGAATTTTAAAGGGCCCTTACAAATATCGTCAACATTTTAAAACAGATTGTCGATTTTTTTTTGGCAAGTTGACCAATACGCCCTTATCACAATTCCACTCACTCTTTCTTTTCTCTCTAACCCTCTCAAATTCTCCCACAACCAAATCAAACTAACAAAGTACGGAGTAAAAAACAAAACGTACACCATTGCAAAACTGAAATCAATGTCGGACCCCGAATGTTCGATAAGTTAACTAAATAATAATTTATCGCTTTTTTTAACTTTCAAATCCGCATGACATGCATAATTGTGTTTTTATTTTCGTATTAATGCATTGCGTAAATGTAATTATGTTACGTTTCATAAAAATTCGTGACAATATGCAAAAGATGTTTGGACTTAATGTCCGTCCATGGAGCACACGTTAAGTACTTCAGTATCAACGTCCAACATGAAGGGACATTGAATATCAATGTCCAACCATGGTGAGAGGATAATATTCAACGTCAGTATGAATATCAACGCCTCTCATGGTAGGATGGTTATATTCAACATCCAGACCATGGACGGATGTTAAATATCAACGTCTGATGGTTGGACGTTGACTATAACATCTAGCCATGAAATGGATGTTAACTATCAACATCCAACTAGTGGACTTTGAGTCTCAACATCTCCTTCGTGGTCTGACTTTTTTAAATGTTTTTTTTATTTATTTTTAAGATGTTTTACGTATTGTTATTATAGTTTCCTTCTTCTGATTACCTAGTCATTGTTTGAGAAATTTTGTGGTCATTGGGTTGATTATAACCTTTATTTGTTACGAGTTTACGGTTTACGGATCAAGATGAAGCTTTTGCTTGGGCTCAAAAGACTGCTTTTAAAAATAAGGTTGCATTGGTGAAAGCACATAACGAGGTCAAAAACAGAAGACAACCCGAGTTGTAGGGGTCCTACTTTCGTTCTTCAAGGAGCAGGCGACCCAAGGAAAATAATTATCTCGACAATCTTAAAAATATTGATCCCGACCCGCCCTTCATGCCTCTCTTTCCCGCGGCCTGTCCAGCCCTCCCCCAGCCCAGCCCAACCTATCCCCACCTCAGGCCGTTTCCGGGTCTCTCTCACCTAGTCCGGCCCGCCAAAATCCAGGGCCCTCAGCCTACCTTACGCCCGCCCTTCGCGCCCCTCTTTTCCTGGCCCGCCCCGACCCCCACCCCATCATTCCCTTACCCAGCCTGGCCCGACTCAACCATTTGACCTGCCATAATTCATGGTCTCGAGCTTGGAACGTAACGACTCTTTTTTTTTTCCAAATTTATTGTCTCTACGAGATTTTTGATTTAAAAGAAAATATTGTTACTTTATGAACTTGTACCAAGAGTTATGGTCAATCAAGCGTTTTTTAATAGAATAACGTTTGACTGGCTATATCTCGTTCTTACAATTTCATAATGTAACGATTTTTATTTTAAATGAATCTTTCTTACAAGATATTTTGTTTGAAAAAAATAATTGTCTTCGGATTTTGTAGCCAAGAATTAGAAACAGTCAAAGATTTTTAGCTTAAAATAATCGGAAAATTCCCACGGTACCCCCAAGTTTGACATTTTGTCCGAAATGCCCAAATTTTTTACACGAAAAACTTTGAGTGGCCATAACTCGGGCTTAAAAACTCGGAAAATGATGATTTTTTTTTTCAAACGATTTTCTTTTCACGTTGTTCATCTTTCCGAGAACTACGATTTGAAAAAAAAAAATGGCGAGTTCTGAAATCGTGACCAAGAGATATGGCCACTCAAAGTTTGTTCGGTAAAAAAAACTTTGACATAGAAAAACTCCTAGCCACGGAATCCAAATACGACTAATTTTATTTCAAATCGTACCTCTCAGAAAGATGATCGATTTGAAAAAAAATTACCAGTTTCCGAGTTTGTAAACCCGCGTTATGGCCACCCAAAGTTTTTCGGGTAAACAATTTGGGTATTTCGGGCAAATTGTCAAACTTGGAGGGTACCGTGGGAATTTTCGGTAAAATAAAAGTATTCCCTCCTATTCAATGTAATCTTCCCATTTCATTTGAGCTCTTGGATTAATGAAATGAATTTGGAACACACAAACCACACGACCTCACATCCAAAAAAGGTAATAGGCAAGAAACCTTGAATAGCTCAAAAAGAAAATGGGGACCAATACATTGAATAGGAGGGAGTACATCATAAAATACGGAAAAACATAAATCAGGTTAAATATCATAAAAATTAGAGTTAATTAGAATTTACTCCCTTTTTAAATCTACATTTTTAAAATTATTCCCTTACAATTGTTTTTTGCTAAAAATACTGTAGACACAAAAATTTTCTATTTTAGTATCTATTTATTTTATAGTATCATTAGTAATATCATAGGATAATCTAGATATTTAATTATGCCTTACCCCTATAAGCTATTACAATTATAAATACACAAATTCTCATTGAAGACGGACACTTTTTTGTCTCAAGTTGAAGACAGATAATGCCCCTCTCACAATATGCAAATGAGAGGGCAAGTGGTCGGCAAATGGACCAACTCACTTGTCCTCCCATTGCATGTTGTGAGAGGGGCACAATCCGTGTTCAACTTGTGACGGATAGTGCCCGTCTTTAGTGAGACTAACTGTTATAAATATAGATATTGTCTCTAGGGTTTAGGGGAGAGAAGGTGGTGTGGGAAATAACGGTTTACATCCCTTTAGAAATTTCGGATTATAATGAAATTATAGCTATATGAATTTCTAGTCATAAACTAAATTGCATAATATAAACAAAAGATTAAGAAATAACCTTTGGTCTTAGATAAAGGCCTAAGAACAAATACAAAAGTAGGTATTCTCCTAATCGTAACACCCAAGATTGTTTAAGAAATGCCTTCGTCGTGCTAGAACGAATACCCAAAATTACTACTGATTTTGCGTGTATATAGATGATGATTATGAAGATGAATTAGAGAATTAAAAATCTGAATTTTTCTTCTCTTTCTTCTCCTTGTGTGCCGTGAGTTCTATGAGTATTTAGGGTTTTTATTTTTCTTCTCTTTTAATCCTCACATAAGCCGTGAGATTGCCAGAGCCAAGCCAAAAAATAAAA
Source organism: Heliosperma pusillum (assembly GCA_022085475.1). Classification (NCBI taxonomy): domain Eukaryota; kingdom Viridiplantae; phylum Streptophyta; class Magnoliopsida; order Caryophyllales; family Caryophyllaceae; genus Heliosperma; species Heliosperma pusillum. The sequence goes on from JAIUZE010066477.1 coordinate 17,161, forward strand.
CCTAGTTTCCTTATTTAACTCAACCTCTATTAGGTAGTTAGCATATATCATTTAATATGTACATAATGTAATATGTATTCTAATTATTACTAGTAATGGACCGTCACATAAACCGATTAATGCCGGACCAATACACTATAATAATATCGTGTAACACATATCCGCCAACTTAAATATAACAGTTTACATTTAGTTTAGACCAACATTCTATACATTGATTAAATATAACATTTTATATTCAATCACCAGCTAACATTATTTAATCGTTATTAAATAATCGTATCATCATCACATTGACTAACCTTTTAGTCAAATACATCGACTAACCTTTTAGTCATTTAATAAGGCATCAATATGATTATTTTCTCAAATAATCACATCTCTCAAACACCTCCTTTAGGTGTGACTTTTAGGGATCAGTTGATCACCGCCATCTGTATGACAATAACGTCAAACTTATCTAGCAAGCCAACCGTTATCGATAAACGTTAATCAACTGATTATAATACAAAGTATACCCTGTGAACCTTAGCTGTTATCACACTAACTGTGGAGGACACTAGCTCCAACAGGTGGAACAAGTTAAACGACCCCGTCTTCAGTTCCTACTACCAAATTGTAGGTTAGACGGAATAAGTCACACAAAGACCAGATTAAGTCGATAAGACCCTCGTACTACTATCAAAATCCTAGCCCATAGGATGGAATTAAGAGAGTCACGGTTTTTGTAACCTCTCAATCTTTCAGTTATAAAATAAAAGTCATGTTTTCCTTATTATTTTTGGTATGGAATTATATGGTTTACAATTACTCCCTTTAAGTTACATTTTATTTTTTGCTAAAATTGTTCCAAAATTCCAATTTAAGTGATTTGTTTCCTCTATTTTTTAACTCTCCCTCTATTAATCTACATAATTATATATTTCAATGTATAAATTAGGTAAGCCACATACACAATAAGTTCAAAAAAAGGGACGGAAAAAATAACTAAAATTAGAGTTTTGAAAAAAATTTAGAACAAAATGCTTTTTTTTTGGTACAAGAGAGAGGAGAAACCCTGAAATTAAACTAGACGAGAAACATTACGCGGAGTCATAGCTTCAAGAATATCTTCCCAAAGTATAGGTAATAAGTCGAATGGAGAACCATCTAAAGTTGTAACTTCAAGAGGGGCATGGATGTCATGGTTGGCCAACTAATCACTAGCTTTGTTTGCTTCTCTATAAATATGTGATAACTAGATTGTCGCGAACCTTATTATCAAATAAACCGACTTCCTGAGGGAGTAATATGCAAGTGCGGGTATCGAATCCACGGAGACAGTTGAAGTAATAGTTCACGCTAAATCTAACGAGTAATGGGAGCCAAATAGGATGAGTAAGATGAACTTCTTAATGCAAATGAGTTAACTAAAGCAAATTCAACACGGAGAAAAAGGCTAGGGGAGGTCGGGGGAATGGACCTACAATAAGTCTAGAGAATGAAAAGTAAATGCACATTAAAGAATAGAGGATGAACTTAGGTTGAAAAGGTCTTTCGAACAATACTAGCCAACAACCCCTAACCCGATTCCTCGAGTCAAGGTGGTCAACTGAAGGATAGGTTTGAATTAGCTCACAAGGCAAGACAAAGAGCAAAGAAAACATGGAGTGCCACCATTGCCACAAGACAGGGCATTGGAGGCGGAACTGTCCCGTGTATGCTGAAGATGAAAAAGCAGGCCGCGTCACTCCTGTTGGTATGTCTTCTTTTATGCATATGATTGAGATTAACCATGCAAGTTTCGGAACTTGGGTACTTGATACTAGTTGTGGTTCTCATCTGTGTAATCATTTGCAGGGCCTAAGAAACATCAAAACTCTCGATAAGGGTGATGTGGACCTGCGAGTGGGGAATGGAGCAAGAGTAGCTGCCGTTTCAATGGGAACATATGTAATCCAACTCCCGAGTGGATTTGAGTTATTTTTAAATAACTGTTACTATGTACCCTGTTTATCTAAATACATTATTTCTTTTTCCGTACTCGATAAGGACGGTTTTTCATTTGTAATAAAGGATAATAGCTATTTTTCTTTGTCTACGTAATCTCATATTACATAAAACTTTCTGAGCACATGTTTAGGTTTGAATCTAGACTTAGGACTCTTGGCCTAAAGGTAGCTCCTACTGTTTTACCAGTATAATGGGATAGGATATACAGCTATAGAAACTACTTCTAGTCCCTCCAATATTGTCGAATCCAAGCTACTTTTATATGCATCATCATATGATGCAATGTACTCTATTTCCGTTGTGAAATCCGCAACGATAAACTGCCTGGAACAATTCTAGCGGATACATGACATTTATATTTGAAAATGTCATTTCTACGTGGAACTTTTCCAATAGTCTTTTCTGCTTGGAACTCTTCCAACAGATAAATCTTCTATAAAACACAGCCAACTCGTGATTTCAAATCACTTTGATCAGTTTGGAAACTGAAGTATGTGTAACCCTTACACGCAACTCATTTTAAACTCCAAACACATGGAACATATCTTTTAGTCCTTCACAAGTACTAAGGATGTTCATTATGGCTATCAAGTGACTTTCACTTGGATTTGATTGCAAATGATTTATCATGCTCAAAGCATGCGAAATGTCGCATTTAGTATACATCACAGCGTATATAATTGATCCCGCAGCGGAAGCAAAAAGGAATCAACTATCATGTGTTCAACTTCCTTGAACTAGTCAAAGATCTTATCAATATAAGAATTTTGACTCAACGCCAAAATCCTTTTAGATTTATCTCCACAAATCCGGATATCTAAAAGATGTATTCTACTTCTCAAAATCTTTTATCATCTAAAATGATCAATATGTCTCCACATATAAGACTGATGAAAACCATATTACTCCCACTAAACTTCATGTATAAACATAATTCCTCGAGATATAGAGAAATATTTTATGACATGATTGACACACTAATTCCAACTCTTTAGTAATTACTTAAGACATCCTCTTAAGCTTGCAAATTAACTTAGGATAGTTAGGATCTACGAACCCACAGGTGAATATAAAATATACTACCTCTTCTAGAATCGTATTCAAGAAGGTGGTTCTTGAGGTCCAATTGACATCATACTATTATGATATGCTGTAATCGCTAAGTATATTCGAATGGATCAAAGAATTAAGGTTGGTGCAAAACTCTTTACCTACCAATTTATCTTTGAAAACATTTTAATGTTCATCCATGCAAATTTCGATCTGAAAAATCAATTTACATTGAAGAGGTCGTACTTCTTCAAGTAAAATTTACCAGGTCACATACCTGACCATCATGCATGGAGTCCATTACGAATCACATGACTCTAAGCCATAGCAAGAAGTTGGGACTAGAAACAGTCTTTTATATGTCACGAATTAGAATTCATCACTATTAAGGAGTGATAGAATTCCATCTGACCTCTTAGGTTACGAAGAAACAATTACTGAACAAGCAATGAGGAAACTTTTTCCGGACCATATACTGAGTTTGTGGCTCTTAAAACATTTTCTTCCACTCTGTCTTATCAAGAAATAATCGTATTTTTATTGAAAGACAGCATCATGAGTCACAAACGCTTTGTTCTCGTGGTTAATGTAGGATTATTGAGCACTTGTTTTATTTAACTAACTTATAAATTAGGTACGCTACCTATCCATATCGTATATGAAATAAAATCCGACTGTTTTAAATGTGCTTTGATATAGTGGGAAAAGAAATAGCAGACAAAAATACTTAGATCCCAAGGTTTAGTCAAATGGCTCAGTTTGACTTGACAAAGACAAAACCATATCGTATAAGGTTCTATTTCTCTATGCAACAACACCTTATCTCATAATGTGTGTTTAGAGAAGTTAACTCGTGAAACTATTTCACAATACTTTTGGTGAAAATCAAAGTCAATACTTAGATATTTATAGTTACGATTTACTCGTAAGTCATTGTCTAATACTCTTGGTGATTAACTACTTCACATTGAAGCTCTTTGAACTTTTCAAAGATTTCTCATAGCACCTCATTAAGTAGAATCAAATATAATATCTACTTAAATCGTTGGTAAATAAAGTGAAATAGTCATAACCTTCTCTAGTTGTGTTTGTTATTGGACCACGCATATTCAAATGTAATAGGGCCAATAACTCACTAGTTCGATTTCCTTTTAAATAAAAAGGGCACGAATTATCTTGCCTTGAATAAAAGATTCGCACGCACCATAAGATTCAAAATCAGATGGGTTAGGGATAGTTGTCAATACTAGCCTCTTAATGTGCTACACAATCCAGAATTAAGATTAGATTAGGGTCATCAATTTTGAGCCTTTTACAATCTATATGATAAGTAATTATTAGTTTAGGTCAAGAATATAATTACCTTTGATTGGTATGGGATAACCATTGACCAAGTATAGGCATAAAAATTACAACGCTTGTTCTATTCACAAAAGTGAAAAACTTGTGTCGTACACTAAAGTGAATACTATATTCTTTATTTAGAGGTCATGTACATAACTACGTTTATTAAAGTACACCTCTAAATCCAAAACTAGATTGATCACATTATAACTTTTATATGTCTCTATGGAAATAAAACTACAATAGTTATATTTCCCTTGTACGTCGACATTTAATCATGGTTAGTCGTCGTACGATTTATTATATGCATTGAATACATTGATGAAAACCATAATAGGTATCTAATACCCAAAAATTGCATTTAGCAAAATAAATGTCGATCATATAGATATTATGGGTGAAAATAGTACACCCAATTTCTAACTCTTTAGAAATCTTGGGGCAGATTCTTTTTTTGTGTCCTACACTGTAAAATAGAATCGTCAAAAGTTGGGTTCGACACCTTGCTTGAGTTTTGACTTTACTATTCAAAATAGCCTTGCCTTTTTCCCTAGCCTTGTGCCAATTACTTTTGAACCTCGTCCTATTCTTAACAATTAAGAACAAAACATCTTTCCTAGAGCTCCCACTCACTTTCATGAATCTCTACTTAGATAAGTATATTAGAATTATAATGAAGACTATTCTTCATTTCATTCACGGTTTTAGCTTCAAAAGGATAAAACTTACATGAAGTGTCTACGGTTTATGGTTATTCATGATTTCAAATAAATCGATTAACCTAGTCGTCCCAACTGATTTGGCCTCTTTTGAGGTAAGCCTCGATAAGGAGCATTATGATGACATACCAAAAGTAAAAATATTTTCGTTGGAGCGAAAAGATTAATGTACCATTGTTATGAGAAGACGTCACTAAAAATCAAAACGTTTTTGACTAAGTGTGACTTATTCATTTACTCTTCATAAGAGACATTTGCAATGGTGAATATGAGGATCAAAAGATAAAACTCATTTTGTCTTTACCTATGGTGGTTTAAACGGAGATTGCAATCAAAATGCTACCGTATAAAATAATGGAAACTCCTTTCCACGATTGAACGGATTTACAAGTTCGTAGAAGGATAAATATTTGTCATTGCGCGAATAAATATGAACGAAAAATAAACATTCATTGCTTATATATAATTTACTTGTAAAACAATTTTAACAAGTCACTCATATAATGACCCCTCACGAAATTATCTAAGTTATTCCAAGACCCATATTTAGACAAAAATAGTCATCGCATGCTACATTTATCTAAAAATGGTAAATCAATACTTGACTAATTCTACACTTAGAACTCTTGGTTGACGGATTTCAACTAAATCCATCTCCTAGTCCCAAGATAATGCTTATCTCGTTCAGTCCAATCCAATTTCGGCTTGTGATCGCATCACCCTATTTACCCGAGGTAAAAAGGGACCCACGAACGTGGTAGCCCTAATGAACACGGGGTTCATAGGTGCTTCAATTGGTAAGGCTAAATCTCAATTTTTTAAGTTATGTGGGAGGTCTTGTCAATTTTGTTATTAATTCCCTATAAGCGAACTAAGTCGGTGAATTTTGCATAACTTTGAATTGACAATCGAGAAATAAAGATACATGTTGGCGATTTTGGGCATGAGCGGAAAAATAAAGCAAGCAAATAATAAATCCTAGTATGGCCACCTAGCTAATCTAATTAACTAGTAGATTACAAAATCGGAAACCAACTCCTTGGCCCCTTGCCTCTTCATGGCACCGTCTTTTGGAACACCGACTTCGGGAATCTCCGTCTTTATAATAATAAATTACAAAAAGATAAATAAAATTCCTATTATACATTTGATCTAAAAATGAAATTAAATTATTAAAAACGGCGATACGAGATCGCAAATAAAATTACAACCGAATCGATATTCCCTTACATTACGGGTAATACCGATTAAAATAATCTAGGCCATACTAGGTACAACTTGCATTAAAAATTAAATAAATGACATTCATTCATTCAAAAATAACAACATAAATAAAATGCTGTAAAAAATCATGCCAAAATCGCCCTTAACACTTATCATGCTCATTCTAGCTCGGTTTTATGGATTTTATCGATTTTTAACCATTAAAAATCAATCATCAACTCTTAAATCGTATTTAAGCTCAAAATAATTATCTAAACTGATTTAGAACTCAAAATTAGTCCCCACTAACTTTGTTTGTATTTAATTAGTTCGAATTGATCGTATTTGCTAAATATAGAGGTTTAATCATACAATTTATGAAATAAACCCAAAATAAAATATAAAAATCATAAAAATTCGAAACCAAAAATTTTGTACATTCTGGAACATTTCCAGGAACTCTAAAAACAAGAAAAATTTGCCCAAAAAGTTTGAATAAATTTTATGAACAAATAACTTAATATTCAACGGTTTTATCAAATAAAAACCATTAAATATAGTAAAATAGTGAAACAAATTATAAAACTTCACCAAGATGATATAAATCAGATTATAAAATATACCAAAAAATTTCAAGACCATAAAAGGACGTTTCAATTTTATGATCATAATAATCTCACTTTATTGACTTTTGTCTTATAAAAATCAATCATCATGCAAAACTTAATTAAAAGTCACGAAATTTTACATAAAGTATGTAAAACATGCATGTAAGGTCATATCAAAATTTCATGGTCAGAATCAACATGAAACTATTTTTAATTAACTTTTAACATAAAATATGCATATTAACATGATTTAAAGGCCATAAATCAAAATAAAAAGCAAATTAATCCATAAAATCACCAAATTTGACCACACCCATTTTGAGGTGAGTAGGTATGCATTCAAATCAAAAATTTTGTGCAAACCAACTTTGAACACAAATTTTCAATTTTACCCAAGTTATCGTATAACTCGATTTTAATGCCTAAAATCGACATGCATGTAACAATTGAGCTATGATACCACATGAAAGTCCTAGACCTCTAATTAGCCTCCTCTAATTAGTTCATTAAATTACATTAACTTAATGATTTAGGATCTAGTTATCATGCATGCAAATATAAAAGCATAAAAGAAAAGATAAGACGAAAACATCCTTACATGGGGTATTTTCGGTTCAATATGGGTACAATAAGAACTCCTTTTTATTGTTCTTGAGCATGAAATTGATAGATGATCCTCCATAAAACAACCTCCAAAGTAGAAGGTCTCCTTCTAGTTGCACCCAAGATTAAACCCAAATAATCTTACCTTATTATTAACTAGATAATAAGTAAGACAAAATACTACTAATATTATTGTATTACTACACTAGTAATATGTAGAGAATATTAGTGTATAAGAGAGTTTAGAGAGAAGTTGAGTTTAGAGAGAAGTTGAGTTTAGAAAGAGAAGTGGAAAAATAAGCAAAATGAAGTTTTTCACAAATGAGAACAACTCTTGTTCTCTTATGTAGCCCTTTGAGGCCGGATGGTCTAGGCCTTTGTGGCTCTTATTTTGCTCTTTTTTTATTCCTATGCAAATGACTTGAGTGTTGGTGGTAAATGTAATGATCATGGTGTCATAACATAAGGTGGAGTGTAGGATTAGATGAGAACAATCATCATTGATCTCCACTCAAATAATCCGGCCCCAACTAGTGTTATGTGGTCCATTTTGATTTTTGATATTTGTCCCACAAATACTTATAATCATATGTTTAATTATCTTGTATAATTAAGTGTTAATTTGATCCTATAACAATTATATGACTCAAATTAATAAATTATATATACTTAACTTTTAAGTAATATTTTACCATTATATCAATATATAATGGGTTCCACAATGCCCAGTTAATTTATTTTACAACTCTTTGTAAATATAATTAACTAATTACCTCTACTTCAAATTATATGCATAACCTCAACTAATTTAATGAATTAACAATTAATCACTAAATTAAATCTTATTTAATCATATTAAAATAAGAAGTAAAATTTATTCAGTCAGTTATCGTATAATTGACTAATAAACTTAAGTGGAATGAGTTCCTAACTCAATTTCCAATAAACAATTCTCGTAACTAAACGTACATATTAAATATATGTAATGCCCTAATTAAAATGTATCGTATACAAATAATTAGTATTCTATTTGGGTCTCATCCTATAGGTGTGACCTAAAGAGATCAGTTGATCACCGCCGCCATACGACAATAACGTCAAACTCTAGTCAGCCGAGCGTTACCGATTTACGTTAATCAACTGACGTGGAGTATCAAAATATACTAATCATGCCACGTATATTCCAAATGAGATTTTTTGTATAAATGCACTATTGTGGAGGACACTTACTCCAACAATCTCCCACTTGTCCGATACAAGTTGTGCATGTAGCAACACTATTGCGGAGGACTCCTCCTCCTAAAATTTCTCCCACTTGTCTCGACAAGTTGTGTGCTACCGATTCTCTTGTCTCTTTTGTGTCACATCCTCCCACTCATTGCAAGGTGTCTTACAGGTCGCACTTGCAATTGAAATTATAAATAGAGTGGTTTTCTCGATCTGGGAGAGTAACTGTCTGACCGGAAAATCTACCAGAGAACTCTACCGAGCGTGGCCACGCATTTCCAGTTACTACTCCTCGAGTGGCCCGAAGATGTTAATACCCAACGTGGGTGGACAATTCCTGTTGACCCATCTTACACTCTATGATGCAGATCACCATGACCCAGAAGATGTCCATCGGCCTCCTTTCACGGCACGACCTAGGACAAAAACCAAAGTCAATCGAAAACTACACCGACTCAGGTAAATGGCTGTCAGTCTAAAGAATCGACTCATAGGAATAAAATAGAAATGCCCGCCACGACCAGGCTTCAACAATTTTGATAAGGGACTCTATTATGGTCACTGCCCGACAGAGTGTCTCCACAGTCTGTCTATGTAAACGACCAGTCATCTCCATGACCCCATGGTGCTGAACCAACCATCGATCGACTTACAATCTAGTCAATTCGAGACGTCACCTCAAAAGAGTGACTAGGGACAAAACACTAAGTTCATCCTGTTCACTTGAATTGGGTTCAACCTTTCTTTCAACCAATTCGGATTAAAAAAAAGTATAAAAATTTAGTCAAACTAAATAAGGAGTTTTTAAAGAAACTCTAACAATGAATGCGATTATCTAATATTTGGAAAAATTGATACGTTATCAATAATTTCATATCTCATAATCTCTAGCAATTCAGGTACATATTTCAATCCCATTGAAATGACATGACTATAATGTTCAGCCTACAAAAGGCATGGCTGCATGAATTAGCAATACTTGCATCTTTCCCACCGTTCTGATTGCTATTTCTCTTTGTCTACGTAATCTCATATTACATAAAACTTTCTGAGCACATGTCTAGGTTTGAATCTAGACTTAGGACTCTTGGCCTAAATGTAGCTCCCACTGTTTTACCAGTATCATGGGATAGGATATACAACTATAGGAACTACTTCTAGTCCCTCCAATACAGTCGAATCCAAGCTACCTTCATATGCATCATCATATGACGCAATGTACTCCATTTCGGTTGTGAAATCCGCAATGATAAACTGCCTGGAACATTTCCAGCGGATACATGACATTTATATTTTAAAATGTCACTCCTACTTGGAACCTTTCCAATAGTCTTTTCTCCTTGGAACTCTTCCAACAGATAAATCTTCTATAAAACACAGCCAGCTCGTGATTTCAAATCACTTTGATGATCAGTTTGGAAACTGAAGTCTATGTAACCCTTACACGCAACTCATTTTAAACTTCAAACACATGGAACATATCTTTTAGTCCTTCGCAAGTACTAAGGATGTTCTTTATGGCTATCAAGTGACTCTCACTTGGATTTGATTGCAAATGATTCGTCATACTCAAAGCATGCGAAATGTCGGATTGAGTATACATCATAGCGTATATAATTGATCCCGCAGCGGAAGCAAAAGGACTCAATTATTATGTGTTCAACTTCCTTGAACTAGTAAAAGATCTTATCAATATAAGAATTTTGACTCAATGCTAATATCCTTTAAGATTTTTCTCCATAAATCCAGATATCTAAAAGATGTATTCTACTTCTCCAAAATCTTCCATCATCTAAAATGATCAATATGTCTCCACATATAAGACTGATGAAAACCATATTACTCCCACTAAACTTCATGTATAAACATAATTCCTCGAGATATCGAGAAATATTTTGCAACATGATTGACACACTAATTCCAACTCCTTAGTGCTTACTTAAGACATACTCTTAAGCTTGCAATAGGATCTACGAACCTACAGGTGAATATAAAATATACTACCTCTTCTAGAATCGTATTCAAGAAGGTGGTTCTTGAGATCCAGTTGACATCATACTATTATGATATGCTGTAATCGCTAAGTATATTCGAATGGATCGAAGAAATAAGGTTGGTGCAAAACTCTTTGCCTACCAATTTATCTTATGAAACATTTTAATGTTCATCCATGCAAATTTCGATCTTAAAAATCAATTTACATTGAAGAGGTCGTACTTTTTCAAGTAAAATTTACCAGGTCACATACCTGACCATCATGCATGGAGTCCATTACGAATCACATGACTCTAAGCCATAGCAAGAAGTTAGGACTAGAAACAGTCTTTTATAAGTTACAGATTAGAATTCATCGCTATTAAGGAGTGATAAAATTCCACCTGACCTCCTAGGTTCCGAAGAAACAACTACTGAACAAGCAATGAGGAAAACTTGTTCAGGACCATATGCTCAGTTTCTGGCTCTTGAAACATTTTCTCCCAGTCTGTCTTATCAATAAATAATCGTATTTTTATTGAAAGACAGCATCACGAGTCACAAACGCTTTGTTCTCGTGGTCAATGTGGGATTATTGAGCACTTGTTTCATTCAAATAACTTATAAATTAGGTACGCTACCTACCCATATCGTATATGGAATGAAATCAGACTGTTTTAAATATGTTTTAATATGGTGGGAAAAGAAATAGCAGACAAAAATATTAAGATCTCAAGGTTAGTCAAATGGCTCATTTTGACTTGACAAAGACAAAACCATATCGTATAAGGTTCTGTTTCTCTATTCAACAATACCTTATCTCATAATGTATGTTTAGAGAAGTTAACTCGTGAAACTATTTCACAATACTTTTGGTGAAAATCAAAGTCAATACTTAGATATTTACATTTACGATTTACTCGTAAGTCCTTGTCTAATACTCTTGGTGATTAACTACTTCACATTGAAGCTCTTTGAACATTTCAAAGATTTCTCATAGCACCTCATTAAGTAGAATCAATTGTAATATCTACTTAAATCGTTGGTAAATAAAGTGAAATAGTCATAACCATCTCTGGTTGTGTTTGTTATTGGACCACGCATATTCAAATGTAATAGGGCCAATAACTCACTAGTTCGATTTCCTTTTAAATAAAAAAGGGACGAATCATCTTGCCTTGAATACAAGATTCGCACGCACCATAAGATTCAAAATCAGATGGTTTAGGGATAGTTGTCAATACTAGCCTTTTAATGTGCTACACAATCCAGAATTAAGATTAGATTAGGGTCACCAATTTTGAGCCTTTAAAATCTATATGACAAGTAATTACTAGTTTAGGTCAAGAATATAATTACCTTTGATTGGTATGGGATAACCATTTACCAAGTATAGGCATAAAAAGATACAACGCTTGTTCTATTCACAAAAGTGAAACACTTGTGTCGTACACAAAAGTGGATACTATATTCTTTATTTAGAGGTTATTTACATAATAACGTTTATTAAAGTATACCTCTAAATCCAAAACTAGATTGATTACATTATAACTTTTATATGTCTCTATAGAAATAAAACTACAATAGTTATATTTTCCTTGTAGGTCGACATTTAATTATGGTTAGTCGTCGCACGAATCATTATTATATGCATTGAATACATTGATGAAAACCATAATAGGTATCTAATACCCAAAAATTGCATTTAGCAAAATAAATGCCGATCATATAGATATTATGGGTGAAAATAGTACACCCAATTTCTAACTCTTTAGAAAACTTGGGGCAGATTCGTTTCTTGTGTCCTACACTGTAAAATAGAATCGTCAAAAGTTGGGTTCAACATCTTGCTTGGGTTTTGACTTTACTATTCAAAATAGTCTTGCCTTTTTCCCGTGCCTTGTGCCAAACTCGTGCCAACCTACTCTTGAACCTCGTCTTAACAATTAAGAATTATTGCTCCCACTCACTTTCATGAATCTCTACTTAGACAAGTATATTGGAATTATTGTGAAGACTATTCTTCATTTCATTCATGGTTTTTCCTTCAAAAGGATAAACTTTTCATGAAGTGATTACGGTATTTGGTTTGTTCACGATTTCAAATAAATCGATTAACCTAGTCATCCCAACTGTTTTGGCCTCTTTTGAGGTAAGACTCGATAAGGAGCATTATGACGACATACCAAAATACAAATATTTTCTTTGGAGCAAAAATTTGATGTACCATTGTTATAAGAAGGCGTCACTAAATATTCAAAAACGCTTTTGACTAAGTGTGACTTATTCATTTACTCTTCATAAGAGACATTTGCAAGGGTGAATATGAGGATCAAAAGATAAAATCCATTTTGTCTTTACGCGATCTAAGGTGGCGTTGAACGGATTTTCCCTTCCTCTATGCGTTTCAACTGAAGATCGCAATAAAATGCTACCGTATAAACTAATGCGAAACTCCTTTCCAGAGGAACGGCCTTTACAAGTTTCGTAGAAGCAAATAATTGTCATGCGCGAAGAAAATAAATATTCTACGGAAAATAAACAGTCATTGCTTATTATATAAATCACTTGTAAAAAATTTTAAAACAAGTCAATCAATATAATGACCTCTCACTAAATTAAATAAATGATTCCAAGACCCATCTTTAAATAAAAATAGTCATCGGATGCTACCTTTATCTAAAAATGGTAAGTCAATACTTGACTAATTCTACACTTAGAACTCTTGGTTGACGGATTTCAACTAAATCCATCTCCTAGTCCCAAGATAACGCTTATCTCGTTGAGTCCAATCCAATTTTGGCTTGTGATCGCATAACCCTACTTACCCGAGGTAAAAAGGGACCCACGAGCGTGGTAGCCCTAATGAACACGGGGTTCATAGGTGTTACTAATTGGTAAGGCTAAATCTCAATTTTTTTAAGTTATGTGAGAGGTCTTGTCAATTTTGTTATTAATTCCCTATAAGCGAACTAAGTCGGTGAATATTGAATAACTTTGAATTGACAATCGAGAAATAAAGATGCATGTTGGCGATTTTGGTATGAACGGAAAAATAAAGCAAGCAATTAATAAATCCTAGTATGGTCACCTAGCTAATCTAATTAACTACTAGATTACAAAATCGGAAACCAACTCCTTGGCCCCTTGCCTATTCATGGCACCGTCTTTTGGAACACCGACTTCGGGAATCTCCGTCTTCATAATAATTAATTACAAAAAGATACAAATAAAATTCCTATTATACATTTGATCTAAAAATGAAATTAAATTATTACAAACGGCGATTCGAGATCGCAAATAAAGTTACAACCGAATCGGTATTCCCTAACATTACGGGTAATACCGATTAAAATAATCTAGCCCATACTAGGTACAACTTGCATTAAAAATTAAATAAATGACATTCATTCATTCAAAAAATAACAACATAAATAAAATGCTGTAAAAATCATGCCAAAATCGCCCTTAACACTTATCATGCTCATTCTAGCTCGGTTTTATGGATTTTATCGATTTTTAACCATTAAAAATCACTAATCAACACTTAAATCGTATTTAAGCTCAAACTAATTATCTTAACTGATTTAGAACTCAAAATTAGTCCCCACTAACTTTGTTTGTATTTAATTAGTTCGAATTGATCGTATTTGCTAAATATAGAGGTTTAATCATAACGTTTATGAACTAAACCCAAAGTAAAATATAAAAATCATAACAATTTGAAACCCAAAAATTTTTTACATTCTGGAACATTTCCAGGAACTCTAAAAACAAGAAAAATTTGCCCAAAAATATTGAATAAATTTTATGAACAAATAACTTAATATTCAACGGTTTTATCAAATAAAAACTATTAAATATAGTAAAATAGTGAAACAAATTATAAACTTTCACCAAGATAATATAAATCAGATTATAAAATGTACCAAAAATTTTCAAGACCAGAAAAGGACGTTTCAATTTTATGACCATAGTAATCTCACTTTATTGACTTTTATCTTATAAAACTCAATCACCATGCAAAACTTAATTAAAAGTCACGAAATTTTACATACAGTATGTACAACATTCATGTGAGATCATATCAAAATTTCATGGCCAGAATCAACATGCAACTATTTTTAGTTAACTTTTAACATAAAACATGCATATTAACATGATTTAAAGGCCATAAATAAAAATAAATAGCAAATTAATCCATAAAATCACCAAATTTGACCACAACCATTTTGAGGTCAGTAGGTATGCATGCAAATCAAAAATTTCGTGCAAACCAATTTTTAACACAAATTTTCAATTTTTACCCAAGTTATCGTATAACTCGATTTTTATGCCTAAAATCGACATGCATGTAACAATTGAGCTCTGATACCACATCAAAAAGTCCTAGACCTTTAATTCGACTCCTCTAATTAGTTCATTAAATTACATTAAGTTAATGATTTAGGATCTAGTTATCATGCATGCAAATATAAAAGCATAAAAGAAAAGATAAGACCAAAACATCCTTACATTGGGATTTTTCGGTTCAATATGGGCACAATAAGAACTCCTTCTTATTGTTCTTGAGCATGAAATTAAGTGGATGATCCTCCAAAAATAACCTCCAAAGTAGAAGGTCTCCTTCTTGTTGCACCCAAGATTAAACCCAAATAATCTTACCTTATTATTAACTAGATAATAAGTAAGATAAATACTACTAATATTATTGTATTACTACACTAGTAATATGTAGAGAATATTAGTATATATGAGAGTTTAGAGAGAAGTTGAGTATTTTAGAGAGATATGTCAAAACAAGTGGAAAAACAAGAAGTAAGTAATGAACAACCAAAGTGCTCTATTTAAGTCACTTTGGCCGGTCATCAACTCACCAAAAGAGGTGATTTTCTTCCTTATTTTATTCACATGCAAAGTGGTAGAGTGTAGTGTTAGTATGTAATGATTTTAGGTTACTATTCATGTCATAATCACATGTTGCTTGTGAGTATGAATAAGAGCAACCATCATCACCAACTACTACATGTAAACCGGCCATGTGAGGCCTATTTTGATCCATTTTGATTTTTGATATTTGTCCCACAAATACTTATTAATCATATGTTAATTATCTTGTATACTTAAGTGTTAATTTGATCATATAACAATTATATGATACAATAAATGAATAATATGTACTTAACATTTTAAGTAATATTTTACCATTATATCAATATATAATGGGTCCACAATGGTTTTTTTTTTTTCTTAGTTAATTTCATTTTACACCTTAAAATATAATTAACTAATTACCTCTATCTCAAAACCTCAAATAATTTAGTAATTTAACGATTAATTACTAAGTTAAATCTTATTTAATCGTATTAAAATAAGATATAAAATTATTAGTCAATTATCGCATAATTGAAAAATAAGTTTAATCGAATTTGAGTTCTTAACTCAATTTCTAACAATTAACTCTCGTACATATCGAATATATGTAATGTACTAATTAACTGTATCATATACAAATAATTAGTTACTATTGGGTCTATCCTATAGGTGGACCTAAATGGGATCGGTGATACCGCAGTCAACGACAATAAAGTCAAACTCTAGTCAGCCAAGCGTTACCGATTTACGTTAATCAACTGACGTGGAGTATCAAAATATACTAATCATGCCACGTATATTCCAAATGAGATTTATTATATAAATGCACTATGGTGGAGGACACTTACTCCAACAAAGTCATGGCTCAAACTGAAAATGAAAATGAGGGCTAAGTTTGTATCTAGAGACTACACTCAGGACATGTTCATTAAGCTCACTCACCTGAAACAAGACCAAAGACCTGTAGAGTCTTATCTAAGGGACTTTGAACAACTCACACTGCAATGTGAGGTTGTTGAGAAACCTGAGCAAAAGATAGTAAGGTTCTTAGAAGGGTTGGATAAGAGGATAGCTAGTAAAGTCAGGCTGCAGAACATATACTCCTTTGAGGAAGCTGTCAACTTGTCTCTAAGGGTAGAAACGTTGGGAAAGGGAAAATTCAGTGCCTCTAAGACACCAGCTAGAACCCCTACCTTCAAACCCTTTGTAGGAATCAAGATAGGAGAACCTGTGATCCCTGCTAAGACTCCTGTCAACCCTGATAAAGGCAAGGCTGTTGATGCAGGCCAAAGAAAAACTACCCCTCTCAAAAAGTGTTTTCAATGTCAAGGATTTAGGCATTTTGCTAAAGAATGTCCATCTAAAAGAGTTCTGGTCACCCTAGAAGTAATTCATTGGGGAGAGGATGAGGTGTTGGTCTGTGATGATGAAATGGAAGAACCTGAGGTAGAGGCTAGTGAGGAGTTGATAGAGCATGATGCTGGTTTAAGTTTGGTAACATGGAGGGTAATGCATGCTCAACCTCAGCCCTTAGAAGAGGACCAGAGACACCAAATTTTTAGGACCAGATGTACTATCAAGGGTAGGGTTTGTAATCTCATTATTGATGGTGGAAGTTGCACTAATATGGCCTCCAAAACCCTGATAGACAAACTAGCTCTACCCACTAAGGACCACCCCCTACCTTACAAACTCAGGTGGTTGAACAAAGGGGCTAAGATTAAGGTGGATAAGCAGTGTGTTGTACCTTTCTCAATTGGTAAGGGATATGTGGATGAAAGTCTGTGTGATGTTCTGCCTATGGATGCTTGTCACCTCTTGCTTAGGAGACCATGGGAGTTTGATAGGGATGCCATCCACCATGGGAGGGACAACACCTACACTTTTAAGTTTGGGAAGAAGAAAATCATCCTGGCACCTTTACCCCATGCTTTAAAGATCAACCCACCCCCCATGAGTGAGGCTTCCAAAGAAGTCATGTTGATAAGTGAGTCAGAAATAGTGCAAGAACTGAGTGAGTTACAACCTGTGTATATACTTCTTGCCAAGGAGACTAGGGTAAGCATGGTTGATATCCCTGGGGAGGTCAAGTCTATTCTAGAAGCTTATAGTGATGTATTTCCTTCTGAGCTCCCTAGTGGACTGCCACCACTTAGGGGAATAGAACACCACATTGACCTAATACCTGGAGCTGTCCTACCTAACAAACCATCTTACAGGAGTGATCCTAAGGCTACACAAGAGCTCCAGCTTCAAGTAGGTGAGTTTCTAAACAAGGGTTTTGTCAGGGAATCCCTCAGCCCTTGTGATGTACCAGCTTTGCTTGTACCAAAGAAGGATGGGACCTGGCGCATGTGCATTGACAGTAGAGCCATCAACAACATCACTATCAAGTATAGGTTCCCCATACCCAGACTTAATGATATTCTGGATGAGCTGAGTGGGGCTCAAGTGTTCACAAAGATTAATCTGAGGCAAGGCTATCACCAAGTAAGGATAAGAGCAGGAGATGAGTGGAAAACAGCTTTCAAGACAAAACATGGGCTCTATGAGTGGTTGGTAATGCCTTTTGGGTTGTCTAATGCCCCTAGTACTTTTATGAGGTTGATGATAGAAGTCCTAAGACCCTACTTGGGCAAATGTGTGGTGGTTTACTTTGATGACATTCTTGTTTATAGCTTAACTAAGGGAGAACATTCGCAGCATCTGAGATTATTGTTTGAGGTTCTAAGGGAGAACAAACTGTTTGGCAAGTTGGAAAAGTGCACTTTCATGCAGCCTGAGGTTTATTTCCTTGGGTTCATCATTTCTAAAAAAGGGGTAGCAGTTGACCCTGAGAAGGTTAAGGCAATCAAGGAATGGCCACTCCCTCAAACTGTGACTGATGTTAGACGTTTTCATGGTCTAGCCTTTTTCTACAGAAGATTCATACAAGGGTTAAGCTCCATCATGGCCCCTATTACTGAATGCATGAAGAAGGGAGAGTTCAAGTGGAATAACAAAGCTGAAAAGTCCTTCAACCTGATAAAGGAGTTGCTCTGCAAGTCTCCTATTCTAGTTCTGCCATATTTCAACAAACGTTTTGAAGTGGAGTGTGATGCCAGTGGCCTTGGCATAGGGGCTGTGCTTACATAAGAGAAGAAGCCTGTTGCATACTTCAGTGAGAAGTTAAATGGGGCTAAGCTTAACTACTCCACATATGACAAGGAGTTCTATGCCATTGTGACAGCATTGAACCATTGGGGACACTACTTAAAGCCTAAGCCATTTGTGCTACATTCTGATCATGAGGCCCTCAAGTACATCAATGGGCAGCATAAACTCAACCCCAGACATGCCAAATGGGTTGAGTTCTTGCAATCCTTCTCATTCTCCAGCAAATACATAGAGGGCAAGAACAATATTGTAGCTGATGCACTGTCTAGGAGATCTGTGATGTTAACATTCATGGAACAAAGGGTGTTGGGGTTTGAATTCATGAAAGAGCTCTATCAGGAAGACCCAAATTTCAGGGATGAATGAGAGGTGCATCATGAAGGACAAATTAAGAAATGGAGCAAATACACAGCTCAGGAAGGCTACCTATTCTATGGAAACAAGCTATGTGTGCCTAAGGGACCTTATAGGGGACTTCTGGTCAAGGAGGTCCACTCCAATGGCCTTCCTGGTCACTTTGGGGTACAGAAGACCTATGATATATTGCAGGATCAGTTCTATTGGCCCAGGATGCTCAGTGATGTGCAAGATGCTCTCAAGAGGTGCAGGTCCTGTCAACTAGCCAAAGCACATTGTCAGGCTGGACCTTACACACCACTCCCAGTACCAAACAAGCCATGGGAAGATCAGAGTATGGATTTCATTGTGGCACTACTAAGAACACAGAGAGGAAAAGATTCCATCATGGTGGTTGTAGATAGGTTCAGCAAGATGGCATATTTCATTGCTTGTAAGAAGACTGAAGATGCCTTGGGGGTGGCTGAGTTATACTTCAGGGAGGTTGTCAAGTTACATGGTGTACCTAGAAGCATTGTATCAGATAGAGACACAAAGTTCATGAGCCACTTCTGGAGAACCTTGTGGAAGTTATTGAAGACCAGGCTACTGTTTAGCACTTCTCACCATCCTCAAACTGATGGGCAGACAGAAGTCACTAACAGGACACTAGGGAAGATCTTGAGGAGCATTGTTTCTAAATCCTTGAAAGATTGGGACCTCAGACTGGCACAGGCTGAGTTTGCCTTCAACAGGGCCCCCTCCACCAGCACAGGTAAAAGTCCTTTTGAAACAGTTTATGGTACTAACCCCCCTCATGCCCAAATACCTGGCTCCAGTTAGAGGAAACAAGGTAAACTATGATGCAAAGAAGAGAGTTGAGCAGATGTTGCAGATCCATGAGCAGGTTAAGAAGCAGATTGAGAAAACTAATGAGCTGTACAAGGCAAGAGCCAAAGGACCTAAGAAGACTAAGGAGTTCAAAGTAGGGGACCTTGTCTGGCTGCACTTGAGGAAAAGAAGGTTTCTAGACAAGAGAAAGAACAAACTCATGCCAAGGGCTGATGGACCCTTTGAAATATTGGAAAGGCTGGGTCCTAATGCCTACAAAGTAGACCTACCAGGAAGCTATGGTGTCCATGGCACTTTCAATGTTGGAGATCTAAGTCCCTACCATGGAGAATCAGATGATGATGAAGTTGAAGATTTGAGGGCAAATCCTTTTCAAGAAAGGGAGGTTGCAACAGGAGTTCGAAGCCAGGACACACATGGAACACATGATCAAAGCAAGCCAGCCAAAGATAGAACAAACAACCCTACAACAGACAATGACACCATGACCAGAGTTTACTAACAGCTTCAAACCCAAACTATATCCAAGCCAAACTCAAACCACAGCTCACAACCACCTTCAAACTACCTAAAAAGCTATGTCAATGCATTATACAAATCAAACCACAGTCACTCAGAGCCAAACAAACAACAACCAAGCCATCAGCAAGAAAGAAGCCAATCTGCACCAGCTGCCTTGGACAGGGTCCAAGTGTGGCTTCCAAGCATAGGAAATTCAAACTAAGGGGCAGGCTTGGTACTAGGGAAGGTCTACTATCTTTTTGTCCAGGAAACCTTTCTCAAAAAACGCCAGGAACACAATGTAAACCAAGAACCAAGTCAGCTAACCCACTTTGTAGTCTTTTGAGGATTAGATAAACTGTCACTGTCATACTTCCTGTTTTGGCCAAGCTAAGTTCACAAACCGTGGCTGAACCTCTTGGGAGCCTTACCACTTCAGTTCATGGTCAGAAAAGCATAGAAAGAAGTCCACTCTTAGCCAGGAAAAGCAACCAACAAGCAGCCAACATCAGCATAGGATGATTGTCTCATTATGCATTTTCATCAGTTGTATTTATGATTTCTGTCAAAGTACTTTATGTTTCTGTTTCCTTTTGGAAGCCAAGGATGGCCCTAGATGTAATGAACGTGTAGGATGTATTCTCTTTGCCTATATAAGGCCAATTTCCAATGAATGAAAGATAGATTTGAAGTAAACACAAAAACTGAAACCTTTGTTTCTGTTATCATCTCTTGGCTGTGTGCTTGAGAAAGCTTTTATTGATGTGTGCTTGAAAGTGAGCCTAGACCCTTAGCTGTGTGCTGGGATCAAGGTTCAACCCTCAACCATTGGCTTTGTGCTTTGGTTACGGTTCTATCAGCTTTCCTTTAGTATTCAGTCAAGCAAAAACAGAACAAACATTGAGTGTCTTAAACTTAGCTTACATTGTCTATATTGTGCTTGTTTCCTTGATATATTCAGTGCACAAGTCGTTACCAAGCAAATCCAGGTGAGAGTCACTAGATAGCCGTAAAGAACATCCTAAAGTACTTGAGAAGGACCAAGGATTCGTTCTTAGTGTTTGGAGGCGAGTCTGAGTTACGTGTAAAAGGTTACACAGATGCCAGTTTCCAAATAGATAGGGATGATATGAAATCCCAATCCGGCTACGTTTATATGATGAATTGAGGAGCTGTTTGCTGGAAGAGTTTCAAGCAAAGCGTTACAGCGGATTCTACAACAGAAGCAGAGTACCTTGCAGCGTCTGAAGCTGCAAAGGAAGCTGTGTGGATTCAGCAATTTTTGGAAGGACTAACAGTAGTCCCTACTGCCAAAGATCCTATCACAATTTATTGTGATAACATTGGGGCTATTTTTCAGGCAAAAGAGCCCAAGTCTAGTAACAAGTCTAGACATGTACTTAGGAAATATCATGTAATTAGAGATTGCGTGGACAGAAAGGAAATTGACATTTGTAAGGTTGGGACAGATGACAACATTGCTGATCCTTTAACCAAGCCTTTGTCAAAGGCTAAGCATGATGGTCATGTCGTCACAATGGGATTGAGACGTGTACCAGAATTCCTTTAGATTAAAAAATATGTAATAATTGAATGTTGTATTAATTATTTCATATATGATAATTGCATTCATTGTTCGAGTTTTATTTTAAACTCTTTTATTTAGTTTGACTAAATTTAATACTTTGTTTATCCGAATAGATTGTAAGACAATGTTGGACCCTATTCAAGTGAATAGGACGAACTTAGTATTTTGTCCCTAGTCACTGATACGATCATGGATAGCATTGATGAGTTAATTGTCAATGTTAATAGTTCATTGGGCTGTAATTCAAATCTTGTTCACAAGTTCGTTAGGGGATTGGTTTGTTGAGTCAATAACACGAAACTTATGCGTAATCATTGGAGACAATGAAGCCGAGTAAACCTAAGTCAAGAAAGCCTCAAGCAACGGTCTTCTGGACTGTTTAATGCTACCATGAAGCTGATCAAGTTTTGATGTAACAGTCATGTTGACTGTTTAATTGCTGTCATTTAAAGCCTTCTTTATTGTCATTTAAAGTCTTGAATATTACAGCATTTGTGTCAAATAATATGGTTGTTAAGACGGTCATAAATAGGAGTTAATTATAGTCATTAAGCTAGTGTTACCACCTAGTTTGTGGCTGCATAGGATTCTAGTTTATAGTTAATATAGGGCTGCTAGAATAGGTAAGTTTTAGCCTAGTTGAAGAGCCTCTTTAAGAGTCTTAATTAGGTAGTTTATTACCATGTTGTAACAACCATTGTAGGCATGTGATGATGGCTATTTAAGGCCTTCTTTGCTGTTTGTTTTAATCATCCAATGAATCAATCAACTAAGAAATATTCAGAAATCAAGTTAAACACTTGTGTGTTTCTCTCTAATTTGAGCGTGTTGTTTACATACCAAGTTTTGGTTAGCTTTCGACGCATTTCGAGTCTAACTCGATTGTATCTCAATAGGTCTTGAGTTCAATCAACCCCATTGGCAAATTATAGGTCTAGTTTGTCAAATATCCTTGCGAATCAGGTCAGGTCATACCTAGTACGTTCGGATCTTATTTGTTACCTCATTGTGTTCGTTATTTCCATTGTTTTAAGTCCATTTCGTTCCATAATCTAAAATAGGACAGTACAACTCACTGTTCATTTCGTTATTTTCCGCTGCACTCATACGAGTATTACTCTTCCGAGTATAATTCGTATCATATGTGGTATCAGAGCTTCGGCTCTTGATCCTATCTGTTGAAGATGAGTTTTGAAGATGACCCAAATTTCTAGGAGAACTTGCGGGAGGCCCTGCGTTCCATCCAAGATAGGGAACCTCTTCGTTGCCAGGCTAGGCGTGAATTAGTACGGCTTGGTGATTAATTCAAATTGAACGAACTACCCGAGTTCGTAGGAGGGACATATTCAGAAGCATACCTGGAATGGGAACGCAAGATGAATCGAATGTTTGATTTCAAGGACCTTGACGATAAGAAACGATGCAAGTACGCTATACTCAAGTTGAGTAAGGGTGCTTCTCTTTCGTTCGAAGGGGTGAAGGCTCAACGTGCTCGTCTGGGCAAGGCCAAAATCTCGTCTTGGGACACTTTGAAACGTAAAATAAGGAAAAGGTATGTACCACCCACGCATAAACTTGCTATCTATCGTAGAATTGCTGAATTAATACAAGGGAAACTTAGTGTTAATGATTATATAGAGGAATTTGAGAATTTGGCTTTAATGGGTGAATTAGAGGAGAACGAGGAACAAAAAATTTCTCGATTTTTGAGTGGTTTAAATCGTAGCATTGCTAATACCATTGATTTGTTTCCATATGCTGATTTTGATACTTTGTGTGGGATGTGTTTAAAAGTTGAAGCACAAGGAAAAATGAGATATGGGGGAGTGGAGGGTGAGAGTAGCAAGTCTAGTACTTGGACCAAACCTGATTTAACTTCGGAATTACGTGAATCTAGTGTTAACCCAACCCCAAACACTAAGCCTAGTGTTGTGTCTAACCCAAACCCACCCCTAAAGACCACCAATGAACCTAAGGAAATGAGTCTGGCCAAAGTGCGTTGCTTTAAGTGTCAAGGATTTGGACACTATCAACACACTTGTCCTAATAAGAGAGTTGTGACTTTAAGAGATGCTATTAGTGTTCGGGATGAGTTGTGGGTCAAGGAAGAACAGTTGAGTGAGATATTTGATTTAGATGATGGTTGGGATGTTGAGGAGGTCGTTGAGAGTTATGATGCACCCGTTTGTTATACCTTGGTTATTCGTTCGTTGCAAACCAATTCCGTACCGGTTGACATCGAACAACGTGACCAATTGTTTCATACAAAGTATCAAGTAAAGGATAAGTGGTGTAGTGTTATCGTTGATGGTGGTAGTTGTACGAATGCAGCATCAAGTGATATGGTTTTGAAATTAGCATTGCCAACCATAGCTCACCCCAAGCCTTATGCTTTACATTGGTTAAACAATGTTAAAAAGGTACAAGTTTCAAAACAGATTCGAGTGTGTTTTACTATGGGTTCTTATGAAGATGAGGTAGTATGCGACGTAGTTCATATGGATGCTTGTCACATCCTTTTGGGCGTCCTTGGCAGTATGATCGAGATTTGGTGCATAGAGGAAAGAGCAATGAGTACCAGTTCCTAGATAATGGAAAAAGGATTGTGTTAAAGCCTATGTCATCCACGGCTACACTTGCTATGCGTTGTGGTTGTAATGAAAACAAAAGCTCGAGCCCACTGTCCATTGCATACCAAAGTCCGAACTTGAACAGTACAACTGACTGTTCAATTCATATGGTCAGAAAAGAGAAGGACCTAAGTAAGAAGGAGTTACGGAGCAGCTGGATTGACTTTTCTGTGGATTTCAATCGTCCACCTGTTTTTGATAAATATGGAGATGAAGAAGTGGTTGTTGCTTACGTTAAAGAGTCATGTTATTCATTTGATTCTAGTCATGAGTTCAAAATATTTGTCGAGCCAACCAAGAATACAATTGTTACTAACGAGTATTAGATTCGTCGAGATTGTTATTTGGTTGATTTTCAGGTACCAAAGGATGCTACAACCGTGAAGGCATGTGCTTGCTCGATGTGCTTATTCAACAAGTGTGGTCATACCAATGTGTCTATGTTTGTGCACGGAGGGAGGAGTAGATGGCACAAGAAGAAGCTACGTGATGAAGGTGGCGTGAGCATGAGTTTGATCAGTATGCTCTTATTCATCAGCCTTTTCACTCTCTTAATGGTGGTGTTCGTGTTCGATCCCGGTGGAATAAGGCTACGAGAATTGAGGACAATTCCTTTTGAAGGGAGAGGGGATGATACGATCATGGATAGCATTGATGAGTTAATTGTCAATGTTAATAGTTCGTTGGGCTGTAATTCAAATCTTGTTCACAAGTTCGTTAGGGGATTGGTTTGTTGAGTCAATAACACGAAACTTATGCGTAATCATTGGAGACAATGAAGCCGAGTAAACCTAAGTCAAGAAAGCCTCAAGCAACGGTCTTCTGGATTATTTAATGCTACCATGAAGCTGATCAAGTTTTGATGTAACAGTCATGTTGACTGTTTAATTGCTGTCATTTATAGCCTTCTTTATTGTCATTTAAAGTCTTGATTATTACAGCATTTGTGTCAAATAATATGGCTGTTAAGACGGTTATAAATAGGAGTTAATTATAGCCATTAAGCTAGTGTTTACTACCTAGTTTGTGGCTGCATAGGATTCTAGTTTATAGTTAATATAGGGCTGCTAGAATAGGTAAGTTTTAGCCTAGTTAAAGAGCCTCTTTAAGAGTCTTAATTAGGTAGTTTATTACCATGTTGTAACAGCCATTGTAGGCATGTGATTATGGCTATTTAAGGCCTTCTTTGCTGTTTGTTTTAATCATCCAATGAATCAATCAACTAAGAAATATTCAGAAATCAAGTTAAACACTTGTGTTTTCTCTCTAATTTGGGCGTCTTGTTTACATACCAAGTTTTAGTTAGCTTTCGACGCTTTTCGAGTGTAACTCGATTGTATCTCAATAGGTCTTGAGTTCAATCAACCCCATTGGCAAATTATAGGTCTAGTTTGTCAAATATCCTTGCGAATCAAGTCAGGTCGTACCTAGTACGTTTGGATCTTATTTGTTACCTCTTTGTGTTCGTTATTTCCATTGTTTTAAGTCCATCTCGTTCCATAATCTAAAATAGGACAGTACAAATCACTGTTCATTTCAATATTTTCCGCTGCACTCATACGAGTATTACTCTTCCGAGTATAATTCGTATCAGTCACTCAATGAGGTGACGTCTTGAAGTGACTAGATTGTAAGTCGATCGATGGTTGGTTCAGCACCATGGGGTCATGGAGATGACTGGTCGTTTACATAGATAGACTGTATGACACTCTGTCGGACAGTGACATTGTAGAGACCCTTAAATCAATTATTTGATGCCTGGTCGTGGCAGGGTCTTCTATTTTATTCCTATAAGTCGATTCTTTTGACTGGCGACCGTCTATCTGAGTCGGTGCAGTTTCCGATTGGTTTTGGTTGATGTTCTAGGTCGTGCCGTAAAAAAAGGTCGATGGACATCTTCTGGATCATGGTGATCTGCATCATACAGAGTAGATGAATCAACAGGAATTGTCCACCCACGTTGGGTACAAACATCTTAAGGCCACTCGAGGAGAAGTTACTGTAAATGCGTGGCCACACTCGGAAAGAGATCTATGGTAGATTTTCCGGTCAGACAGTTACTCTCCCTATCGGGAAAACCTGTCTAGATATAATCAATAGCAAGTGCGACCTGAAAGACACCTTGCGTTGAGTGGGAGATGTGATAAAAAGACAAGAGAATTGGTGACGCACACTTGTGTCAGACAAGTGGGAGATTGTAGGAGTAGGTGTCCTCCACAATAGTGCGCCACATAATAAATCTTATTAAGGAATATAATTGGGATATTTATTGACTATATATATGATAAGTCAGTTGATTAACGTAAATCAATAACGGTTGACTGACTAGAGTTTGACGTTATTGTCGTATGACGGCGGTGATCAACTGATCCCTTTCGGTCACACCTAAAGGATGAAATCCAAATAGTAACTAATTGTTTGTATATGATACAGTTAATTAGTACATTACATATATTCGATATGTACTGAGAGTTAATTGTTAGAAATTGAGTTAGAACTCAAATTCGATTAAGCTTATTTTTCAATTATGCGATAATTGACTAATAAATTTATATCTTATTTTAATACGATTAAATAAGATTTAACTTAGTAATTAATCGTTAAATTACTAAATTAGTTGATGTTTTGAGATAGAGGTAATTAGTTAATTATATTTACAAGGAGTTGTAAAATAAATTAACTAAGCATTGTGGGACCCATTATATATTGATATAATGGTAAAATATTACTTAAAATGTTAAGTACATATTATTCATTTATTTGTGTCATATAATTGTTATATGATCAAATTAACACGTAATTATACAAGATAATTAAGCATATGATTAATAAGTATTTGTGGGACAAATATAAAAAATCAAAATGGATCAAAATAGGCCTCACATGGTCGGTTTACATGTAGTGGATGGTGATGATGGTTGCTCTTATTCATACTCACAAGCAACATGTGATTATGACATGAATAGTAACCTAAAATCATTTCATACTAACACTACACTCTACCACTTTGCATGTGATTAAAATAAGCAAAATAAGAGCCAATTTTGGCTCACCATGACCGGCCATATTGCCTATAAAAGGGCAATATGGTTGATCATTTTATTTGTTCAATTCATGCTTGTTTTTCTTACTTCTCTCAAAAACTCATCTTCTCTCTAAAAACTCACAAATACTAATATTTACTAAGTATAACTAGTGTAGTAATATAGTCTAATATTAGTACTATAATAATTATCTTATTATCT